>JASDQU010689128.1:43580-54024 GCA_032191745.1 Picea mariana
CAATTTTTTGGATTGTCTTCTTGGAAACATGGATTAAAAAACCAGAGTTATTAGCAAATCCTGTTTCTGTTGAGGGTTTTAAAGAATATTTTGACATGTTTGATGATGATCAAATCGAAGAGGATTTCTCAAATATTTTACCCATGTATTTCAAGTCATGTAAATGTTCTTCTAAATATAAGGTCATTTTCTTAGAAGATTTTGTTGAAAAACTCAAGAATGATCTTGAGTTCTTAGAGGGTCAAATTCAGTCCCAAGAATTTCACTATCAAAGCTTGTATTTTGAAGATCCTTTTAAACTGCCTTTAGCTGTCAAGATTGAGAAATATTGTGTCTCTGGAAATGAGTTGACAATCCACACCTAAAGCAATATGTGCAAGTAGAAGATACACATGAACAATCCATGCATGATAACCAGATTGTAGACTGCTTTGGGAATCAGTGAAACATCCATGTTTTTTATGACCCTATAGATGAATATATGGAAGGATTCTTCAATTTGAATTCACAACCATGTCTACACTGTGAGAAAAACAAGTATTATAAGTTACCCTTGTCATCACATGTTCTGGGGTTAATTATTTTCAAACACAATCACGCAGTCAATTTATTTGAGAAGACACTTGATTGGCTTTATTAGAAATCTGAAATTACTTGATTCAACAAATTTTCTTACAATTTAGAGTAGGTAGAAGTGTGAATAAGCTCAACACAATGATCATCTCTTTCAACATTTTTTCAGTTTGCAGTTTCAGTTTGGTTTTGGTTCAGTTGCAAAATAAGTTTGTGGCGAAACAGACCAGGTTTGGATTTCAGTGGGTTTGGTTTTAGGTCAGCAAGAGAGCAGGTTATAAGTTACAGTTGGAAAGTTGAGTTTGGGAGCATCCTAATGGATAGGCACAGGGTCTACGAGTTGTTTTCTACCTCATTGGGAGGATAGCATCCTCATTGGAGCCAATTGTTAGCACCATGATTCTCATAGCTAGAGTTAGAGGTTTTTCCAAAGTTTTGAAAGTCATGCCATGATCTTGGGAAAATCAAGGCATTCCTAGATGAGTCATAGTTAGTGTGTCAAGGTTTATGAGGTCAGTAATCAAATAAATAATGACTTGAAATGTCAGTGAGGGATCTAGCCATAAGATGGTTTAAAGGGTGTACTGTATTTTTTATAAAACACCATCATAAGAAGAAAAGAGTCAAGAATGTAAAGTCCATCATGTTCAATTTGTAATGGTCCACTTTCCTAAGTCTTGTATCACATTAAAAAGTGGGAAATTATGTGCTAAGGTCTAGTCATAGGTTAGGGTGAATGTCATGTCAAAAGGAATTATGGTTCATCATCACCTTTCATGAGGTCAGAAAAGGAACAATCATGACACTCCATGTCATTTGTACCGTTGCAAACTTCAAAAGTGTAACCGTTGCGCAAATCCCTAACTTGCCTTGAAACATCTTGTCACTATGGATAACCACTTCCCTTTTCAAAATTTTGTCCCTTATCCATTCGAGCATGAATATTGGACACCCTTTATTTTTCTCCATCTCCTCCAATACCTTTGCATCGTCCATAGCCTCTCCAACATGATCCAAATCTCTCTGCTACGTAAACTCCAGTCGCTACGCAAACCATGTGTGTTGATATTCGCTATGCAAACCTTTCACTTTGTTTTTTGCTGGGAATTCTCCATTTGTTTCAATCATTGTTCAAGAGCCTTTCTTGGAGCCCATTGCAAGTTATCCTCTGAAACGAATTTTCTTTTCACATAACCAACTTTAATTCATTTGAGCTAAACCCTAGCCATCCTCATTGTTGCGCTGAGTTTCCTACTGTCGTTCGTTGTTGCACCAAGTTTCCTGCTATTGTTTTTTGTTGAGCCGAGTTTCTTGCTACTGTTTGTTGTTGCGCACTGTGCATAGGATTTTTCTGCACAAAGGATTTTACTACACAAAGGATTTTGCTGCACAGAAGATTGTCCTACGCACAAGACACATGATGCATTGAGCAAATGACTGGTTTAGTGGTCAACTTCAACATCGCTTTCTTACCATCTGGAGAGGAATTTGGAAAATCCTACAAGGGTTTTTGTGAAGGACAAACCAAAAAATAAAAACATCTCTCATATTTGCAACAAGTGTCATATTTTGGGAGATTCGAATGAATCTTTACATCTCATTTTTCTAGATTTAAGCATTTAATGTTTTTGTCATCGTATTTGGGTGCAGATCCCAAGATACTGGGGAGGAATTTTAGAAACCCGAGAGAGGTGTTCGCAAGCACCGATTCATATACAAAAACCTCTCTCAGTTTTGAAAAATATATTTTTATTCAGGATATATGATGTCATCTTTGACCTATATTTTCCCAGTCTGCTGCGTTTTTGTTGTAGGTTGTTGTTGCGCAGTAGAGTTGCTGCGCAACTGTGACAGAGCTTCTGGAATGCCTCCATATGATCAAGGAAAGGTAGGAAAGTGTGACATCTCATCTACAACGAATGTCAAAGGTCAAATATCATCAGGATATGGTTTCAAAAGCATATTTATCTATTATTATCTTGTAATTAATGAGTCAACTTTGACTCCTCTTTTTCAACAGTTAGTTCAGATTTTGTTGCCAAGATATTTGTAACTGTTTCTTAACCTAGGAAGGCTGTTAGGATTCGAATTTGGCAGCATATGAAGATATTTTTTTTTTATATATTTCATGAAGCCATGAGAGCTAAGGGGGGACTCTTTTTGGGTAAAGAGGACTATTGTACTACAGATCAAGACTTGTTTATTCCTATGATGTTAATGGAGAAGTTTCCTCTTTCTGAAATTTGAGATTCATCACAATGTTTATGTTCAATATGTGTTTCTTGTATATCATTTCCTTGATTATGTTTTTCTGCTAGCATTGTATGAGAGTAAGTTGTAGGAATTCATCCATGTTTGATGCTCCTTTCACACTGATGATTTTTGTCATGTGTTAATGGTTACTTTTACAGAATTCATCTTCATTTGATGCTCTGTTTAGTAATTAATCTTTGTGTCCTTTCTTCTAAAGTTGCACTGGAGATTCATCCACTGATTGATGCCTGTAGTGTAGTGGGATTTCTTCTCCTTTCCATCTCTCATTTCATATCAATTATTTGCTGAGGATAACACCTATTTTGCCTCAAATCTACAGAAAGAAACCAACCTGCTGTTGACTGTAAAAACATTGAAATTCAGGCCTTGACTCCATTTTCTAATGGTACCTTTTCCTTGTTTGTCCTACTAACCCTTTAAAAACAAAAACAAACCTGTCCCATTGCAGAATCTGACCTCTGTGCATTTATTGATGAATCCTTTGAGTTATTACCAATCATTAGACATCTGAGAGAGCCCTCTTTGGTTGTATAGGTCAGAATACAATATAAAGTTAGTTGAAACAATTACCTTGGGTTTTTCTTTGATACAACCCAAAGAAATTTCTGAGTGTTAACAACGAGGTCGATCGAATGGGTAAGAATTTTTCATCCACCAATCAAGATTGCCAACGACCGATGACCAATGGTCGGGCTAGGAGGTTTAATGATGCGTCGCAAGTGGTTTCCAAGAGAAATGACCGATGGTCGGGTGTTGGGGAGATTCACGATCATGTTTAGTTTTCCAAAGAGAATTGTTGATTGCCGATGGAGCTCAAATTAATGATCTAGACTGTTTTAAGTTTTCGACCGAAGTTGGAAATTGATTTGCAGAGTTTGCGAAAGGATTAGCAGATCAATGGCTTAGATTTCACCCGATTTGTGATCGACGACTCAGATTTAAAGGCTTTTATAACAATAAAACAATCAATTTTTTATGAAATTTTGAGGTTTTTGAAGGTCATGAACTTGCGGGGTGATTTTGAGGCCCTAAACGATGTTTTTAGGAAATAAAAACCCACGAGAACAAAGTGTACCAATGTGCACTCTTTCATTATATATCAAATAAAAGAAATAAGAGAGATCTATGCAATGAGCTACTCTGGGCACAAAACATAGCTCGTATGAGGAAGTTACAACTAAAACAGTAAGGGTAAAATTTTGGCACGAATTTACTTCTGGAGGGCATAACTCCTTGCTCAGAAGTCCGTTTAGGGAACAAGAGAAGTCTACAGAAAGCTTGTGAAACAAAAAGACATCCATGAATCCATATTTGGAATCTGGGTATGTAAAAATGTGTAGGAAGAGAAAGAAGACACATATAACATATAAGGGTAAATGTGGAAAAACAATCAAAACTTCTTCAAACCATAGCTTTTTGCTTAGAGCTTAGATTTGAGAAAACGAATAGTTGCTGGAAAGTTTATGAGGAGGAGAAGACATATATCCACCCATAATTTTGAACTGGGCGTTAAAATTTCATCAGAAAGTTATAAAATAAATTATGCAATAGTAAGTGAGTAGAAATTACAACTTGTAAATGTTGTAACTTTTCACTCATAACTCAGAATGAGGCACGATTATAGTCATTGGAGAGTTGTTTCAAAGAATAATGCATATAAGGAATCATATTTTGACATGGTGCATTGTTTTCTTCATAAATTGATGAAGAAATAAGTTGTATTCTAATTGATGAAATGTTTTATGTTATGCATGTGCTAACAATAATTATTACATACACATTTCTTGCAGAATAAGAGGTACGAAAAAAAAACTTTGGTTCTTGTATGAGGACTGGAGTTATGGAAAATGATCAAGGATCTTACAACCATGAGGAGGAGATCAAGGGTCTTCATGTCATCATGGGTAATGCTGGACAAAGTCAAACAGGAGAAGAGACATGCATGAGCCTGTAACTATGATAAGTATGCATAGGAAAGTGAAAAGCTATAGAGAAGACAATGAAATGATTATGAAGGCTCAAGAAGAGATACTTCAAAGTTTGAATATGTTTCATAATCAAGTTAACAAAGACTCTGGCACTAAGAAAGAGGGTAGTTATAGACAAGTGGCAACATCTAGATCCCATAACAAAAGGGATGATCATGGGAATGACAGGAAGTCAATAAGCATGAGTAGGCACCATCATTCTCCAAGGAAATCCAGTAGAAGAACTCATGCAAGCTCAGGGATAGGTAGCATCTCAAGTGTGTTTCTTGTTAGGAGGTAGAGAAGAAGGCATGTGACAGACATCTTACAATGTGAACTCAAGAAGATCAAGCCACTAACTTTTAATGGTGAGCACAAGAAAGGAAAAGAGGTCGAGGTTTGGCTATTGGAAATGAAGAAATATTTCCAACTGCATGATTACCCATCCCAAGTAGAAGCTAAAATTGAAACCTCCCACTTGCAAGGAAAGGAAACCATGTGGTGGGATCAGCTTAAGCAATCCAAACACCTTGATGGAAAAATGATCTCATGGAGGTATTTTAAAGGATATTTCCAAGAGAAATATGTCCGACCATTACTATGAAAGGAAGATGAAAGAGTTATTTGAACTCAAGTTGGGAAGCATGTCAATGGACAAATATGAGAAGAGATTCTTTGAATTGTTGAACTATGTTGACTTCATAAAGGATGAGAAAGTCAAAATCCAAAATTTTCTAAGTGGGTTACCCTCTTTCTACAATGACAAGATACAATATGTTAACCCCAATACTTTGGAGGAAACCATAAGGAGAGCAAAGCATCTTTATGATCAAAACAAAGTAAGGCTAGTTTTCCAAAAAGCTTGGAATCACAAGATGAACGGTAACAAGGATCAAAGGAAGAAAGGATTTAAGTCACCCTTTTCAATAACAACTCCCAAGAAAATCAACAAGGTTAGTCAACCCAAAATGAACATAAGACTGTAGACTCATTTAGGAAAAGGCCAAGGTAGCATCGTGCACATTGTTGGGGATGTGAGGGAAATCACTTATATAGGAACTACCCTCACAAAGGAGAAATAATGAGGATTGTCCACAACATTCAGGAGGTTGAAACAATTGAAGACATGGGAAGAAATATGCCAAGAATTTGTGCATCCATGGACAACAAGCACGCAGATTATCAATCCACCATGATTGAAGTGGAAAGTAAGATTGATAACCAACCCATATCGATTTTAATTGATTTTGGAGCTATCCATAGTTACATAAACTCTAACATTGTTGAAAGATTTCATTTGCAAAGGAGTAAGCATAAGAAATATTTGTTAGTTTAGCTAGCCATAGGGGCAAAGATAAATATTGTTGGCCCTTGGTTATGGATTAAGAAAGAAAGCGAAGAAAAAGGAAAAGAAAATATGAAGTGCAAAATGCATAGAAAACACATTGAATGAGATTGGGTTGAAGTGGTTAAAGAAGCAGAAAAGAAGGACTGAAGCAAGCGAAAACGATCTGTTGGACGAGAAGATCGAGGAATACAGATAATCAAGGAAGATGGATCGTGGACAACTCAACAACCAGAAGAAGATGTCAATGAGTGATTTGGAGCACTTCAGAGGAAAGAAGGAAAGATAGGCTGGCGATGCCCAAAAAATGTGGGTCAAAGTGGACCTAAGGTTTTAGACACCTAGGCTTTTGGTATCTAGGGTTTTAGAGACCTGGACATTTTTTATTGTAATGTATAAATAAAGGTCTAAAGTGTTAGAAAAACAGGACCGCAGAGCAATAAAATAAAACAAATGCAGAAACAAAACACAAAAGATACACAATACAAGAGAGACACAGATTTACGTGGTTCACCCAGTGTGGGTTACGTCGACCAGAGAAATTGCCAGGTCCTTCCTTTATTATTATCTAGCAAATGAAGGGATACAACCTACAGAAAAACCCGCTGTAACTTCCTCTTCTTTCTCTCACAGTCTCCTATCTCAGAATACAATATTCACCATCAATCATAGCCGCAATACATTTCCCTCATAAAAGAGGGTTTCCTTCTAGGGAAAAAAACCCTAACATAATCTCTACCGTTAGATTTGCGATCTTATAATGAACGGTCCAGATTTACAATGAAATTACAATATACATTTAGAAGGCAATTTTTGCTTCGGGGGCTTCGCCCCCGAACCCTCGCTGGGGGCCCGCTTGCCCCTAGCCGGGGGGAATAGCCTCCCTGGACCTCGCAGAGGGGGTACTTCACCTCTGCACTCCCCTGCGTGGAAGAGTGTACATACTTCTGGGGTGTAAATACTTCATGGGGTATACACATGGCTAAAGGTAAGGACCTCTGAATCATGAAGATAATTAGTCTCCACAACCAACATAAAGGACCTGGGATGGGTTCGTTCAGAGTTGGTTGTTCTTCATTGGTTGTTGTTTTTGTTCATTGTGTAATGTGCGAGATTCATAAGTGGATAGAAGAACAAGAAAAGGACTTCACTGAAGCCGAGAACAAAAACCCTAATCTTAGTACAAAAGATTGGTTGGGACGGTATATCTTTACTGATATACACGAGATTTTCTTTGGAGGAATTCATAAAGAGCTATAAGAGTGGTTATCCAGATTAGCAGATACCCACTTTGAGATCATATTTAGACCACTTGTGGTTGGGACGTCGGCACTGATTAAGAAGGTCAAGAGAGTTGATAACGCCGTGTCAAGAACAGTAGATCACTGGTTTGATAGTACTATTGGAGGGTACATCACCGAGTTTGCCATTGACAGAGTTGAGTCATATAGCTAGGCAAAGAGATATTTCTTTAAGGGACCTAGAGGAAAATTTTTACACTTTTTGAAGTTGAAGATCAAGATGCTATTGCATGAGAAGAACATCTTGAAAATACAGTAAGTAGTCCGATTAAAAAGATAATGTTCAAAAAATCAGACAATGACATCGACACAGAGGTGGGACATATGCGCAATGGGAGGACCTTTAGAGAAGTCCCTCTGGTGAACCTGTTTGAGTAGAGCCATGAACCACTGAGACAAGACAAAGGGTTATACAATGGAGAAGAAGAGGAGATAGTAAATGAGGAACATTCAAAGTCTGTGATGGGTGTTGTATATGCACTAAAAAAACACTAAAAACCCTCAATTAAATTGTCAACTCGGGGTAAGTAAACTTAGAGTTGTAGCAAAATATATGCCAAAGGTAGAAGGGCTGGTAGTAGTATAGTCTAACTAAGGAAGTGTCTATCTAAGGCTAATCTACTCATGCAAAGCTATCTGATGAGAAAACCCTACTAAGCAACTTGAAACTATGTAACCTAAGTACTTTTGGACCAAGGATCGATGGATAGTTCTAAGAAAGAAAGTAAAAACCCCATGTAAAGAAAACTAGTTCATAACAATAAGCAAAATCAACTATTAATCATAACAATAAGCAAATAACAAAAGCAAACTACTTTAACTTGCCAACCTAAATTCATTGAGCAACTACCCTATGAAAGCAAGTAAATAAACAAGCCAACAACTATTCTATTAAAGCAAGTAAACAAGTAAGTAAAACAACTAGCTAACCTATTAAAACAAGTAAACAAGTAAGCAAAACAAATAGCTAACCTATTAAAGCAAATAAACAACTAGCTACTCTAAGACAACTTCTACTGCAAGTAATCTAATAAAAAATTTTCATTGAACAACTATCTAGCCTAAGAGGCAAGTGGACTATATTCTTAATTCAAACTTCAAAACTATTTCTAATTCATAAAAGGAAATCTATTTAATTGAAAGAAAGAAAGAACTAACAACTAACTTTTGATCTATGATAAACAAACTGCTCTTTAATCTCCCAAAGAAAAAGACTATTTATCCTACAACAAGAATAAAACAATCTTCTAAACTATGAAAGCAAGAAACTATATCTTCTGATCTATGAAAGCAAGAAACTATATCTTCTAATCTATGAAAACTCAAATATAGTGTCAGTGGTTGTGTGGATGTCTCCGGTGTCATATGATATCTCGATGGCACTTGAAAACAAAGGATAATTCAAGCGGTATAAGCTCAACACTGATCTCAATAGCAAAGCGAAAGGTATGGATTAAACAATCCAATGAGAATTTAGCCATTACGGAAACAATGTTAATAACCCTGCATATTCATGAATTATTAACCATCAACAATATAACAAGATCATAATTGTACTTCTATACTATGTAAGAAAAATTCATACTAAATTCAATCATTAACTAAGAAATATAATTGCAATCTAATTCTAGGAAAGAAATTACGTAAAATCAAACTATGCTATATCTATCTTAACAATTCAAACTGCAATAAGGAAAATGCTTAAGAACAGAAATTAAAACATGGCATTAAAAAGTAAACTACCAAATACATTAACCAACAACTAATTAAGCAAGATCTATGTAAAAATGGAATAAGCAATTTATAATTAAAAATTGAATCTAACCCTATCCATCCATCAAATCCTTATTAAAGAAAACATGAAATAAAACTCTGTTCTATTCTATTTCAAACTCTGTTTTAAATTTAATTCTAACAACATAAATAAGATACAATCTAACATCTAATTGCACACGGGGTTAGTCTAGGAATTTTCAAATTCGTTCCTAACTACAAGATTAACACATACTAACACAAGTCTTCATACTAACCTGCAAAAGAGAGTTAAGACAATTAAACTACAACAACAAACTAATTAACAAAATGATAATGCATGTACAGGAAATAAAGAGAACAACTAAACTATAAAATGCATAAACAACATAAAGAACAGTTACTGGACTGCTGGTGGTCCCCCCCAACAAGTCATGGTCACTTCCTAAAAGCACACCATGAACTCAACAATTCGATTTCACCATAAAAACTCAAAAACACAGTTTCTATATATTCTGGCAGCGAAAAATAACAAAACAAGGTAAAATCATGTTTTTCCTATCACACTGGTTCTTCTACTTCCTGAACAATTATGTGACCACCATGGTGGTATTTATAATGTTTACAGACCAAGTGGTCGACCACAGGAGGGTCGAACCAATTCTAAATTTGGCAATGTACATTAAATGATGCCCTAACTGTTGAAACGGAGCGGGCCAATAATGGCCTTGTTTAACAACCAAAACTGAGTTGTTGGGAGTTTTGTAGCTGGAGGGGGCTAGCACGAGAAAAACCCATGTTCCTGATTCACCCACCACTGGCCGCCAATACTATAACCGCCAAATCACCCATTGTTTTTGTGCAGGACACAGCGCTGGACGCAGTGCCGGATCAGGTACCGGACAGAGTGCCGGAAGGAGTACCGGACTGAGTGCTGAAAGCAGAAATGTGATGCGTTTTTGCCCTATAACACCAAAAAACGTGAATCAGATCCTTTGGAGCATAAAAACTTGATGAATTATACTCAATATCAACAATAAACAAGAATCATACGTACCTGGTGTAGATCATACTGTTTTAGCGTAAAATTCTTCAAAAATCTCCTTCAAAACATGAAAAACACATATGTACATTAAAAAAAAGTGTATAATAAATGTCATAAAATTGATCATATCTCGGGCCCAACATTACCCCCACACTTACGATTTTGCAGGTCCCACTGCAAACAAAAA
>JASDQU010689129.1:6611-16904 GCA_032191745.1 Picea mariana
GATTCTGTTACAGTTCCAAATCACTTAGTTATGAATGAGATAATAGATTAATATTTATTGTCTAATTTAATTAATGGAAAAGTAAATTAGACACATGTTTCTTGTTGACTTTTCAACACTTTACGCTGGAGGACCAAGGCCCGAAGAAAGACCTTATCCAAGGAAGAACTCTCAAACAAATCAACTTCATGACGAATGATTAGCAATAAGCCATAATTGAACTTGACAATCAATACCTCTTCTGGATCGGTGATGTGGAGTTGAATGTGCAGTTTGCAAAAGATGTCGATGTATCCCTGTACGGACTGATTGGCCAATTGTCGGAGCTACAACCATCTCGCGAGGATTTTCTGGCGATAGCCTGGTGGGTAAAAGCGCTCTCTAAGAACCTGGCATAATCCATCCCACATTGTAATGTGTGGTGTATGTGTCTCAACTGGTTCACCTCTATCCATGACCCAGGAATAAGTCTATAATTGAGTGTCCCACCATGTCTGCGCAATTCCCTTGAGTTGCAGACCAACAATTAGAAGCTTCATGTCTTTCGTCATCCTAGGACATGTACAAAAGTATGTAGAAATACTGTGAAGCCAAGAGTCGACATTCTCTCCATTCATTTGGCCCGCAAACTTTGGTAATTGAAAATGTGTATCGAGTTGCATGGGTGTTGCAGCTCTGTGTTGTTGCAGATGGAGTAGCTCCTGGAGAGCCATCGTTAAATCCTGAATTGGAGTTGTGGTTGTGGATGCAAAATCCTCTGTAGATGGCTCTCTTCATGGCGGCATAGTTTTCATTCACCACGAATTTCGATATGTCAATGGATGCTGGAGAATGGTGAAAGATGAACATGTTGGAAGCCTTGAGGACGGTGCACTGAATGCCCTGAGAAGGACATTTGTCTCCGAGAAAAAAAAAATTGTTGGATGGCCTCTCTTTTGAATTGCATGGCTGAGCAAAAGTTGGCTTGGATCCAGGCTCTGATACCAATTGATCTGCAATTCTATATGCAAAATTTAAAATGCAACTACAAAATAGACCGACACAATAATATAATGTTGCACAATACAAAATACACAGAGAATGAAAGAGAACAATATTGGAATTGAGAAGTACATGACCGTCTCTTATTTTCAGCAAGAAGACACCCTTTTATCAGACTGGGCGATTTTTGTTTACATCAACAACAAGAAACTTGTTGCTTTATTTCTGACTGACAAGTATTGTTTCGCCTTTTATTTAGTTAACTGCCTGACAGAAAAATCATGCTAATTATTTATTAGAAGCTACCCTTCTCAGTTGGACTAGCAAGGGAAGTTTACAATAGAAACAATTGTGCGAAGGGAGATGGGAGCCCTATTTGGTGGCCCAACAAAACCAATACATACATGCAAAACTAGTACAAAGAAATCAATTCACCCGTTTTGTGCAACTTCTCTCAACTTTTGTCAGTTCAACCTTTTTTCCCATATTGATGCTCATGCCAATACTTATATCCCAGGCGATGGTACACCCCCATGCATTCAAGGCCATTACTTCATCTAATTTAATGCAATGAACATGTCATTTTCATAAAAAATGAATTTTTGATTTATTTGTTAGAAAGAAAAAGTAATGTGCTCGAGCTTTTTGGAAGTATATCATCTTTGTGTTTATGAAACGTCAGAAGTTTCGAGTGGACACTCCACCAATCATCAGGGACAACAAATTTGTGATAGAGATGGAAATAGTGCTCATGAGACCATTTAAAGGTTGTAAATATTGGCTAACAGTTGGAAAATAACATTAAAATAATGGCCAGTCGTTGGAGAATCAAACTAAAAGTACATAGGTATATGTTGGAAATTAATATTCGAAGACTAATGTACATTAGTCTTCGAATATTAATTTCCAACATATACCTATGTATTTTTAGTTTTATTCTCCAACAACTAGTCATTATTTTGATATTATTTTCCAATAGTTAGCCAATATTCACACTTTCATGATGATGAGTGAATATCATTTTCCAACAGTTAGCCAATATTTACAACTTTCCTTGATGATGAGTGGAGTGTCCACTCGTCTCATATTTCATAAACTCAAACACGATTTACTTAAAGTTCAAGCACATTATTTTTTCTTTCTAACAAATATACTTTCTTACCTATCATGATGCCTTTAAACCAATCAAAAAATAATATTATCAAATTTTCAAAAATATATATATATTTTTTTCTAAATTATTATATTTAATATATGGTTTTTTATAACTTCTTAAAACTCAATAAAAATTGTGGAGTTGAAAAGTGAAGTTAATGATTTTAGGGGTTAAATTTCGCTCATGTGCTAATTTTCCATGGATTTTCCAAAAAAAATATTCTCTATTCTAAAAATGATTCGCCCAAATTCTATAGGATAAAAATATTTTACCTTAAAAATCATCAAAATTTTATACAAACTATATAGAATCCTTAGAAATTTGAATATTTTTACAAAAATATCGTCAAACATTTATAGTTGGCATATGAAAGATTACTAAGATTCGCCAAGATTTCTACATTTTAAAATAAATTTCCATCCTTAAAATCATCCCATAAGTAATGTGTAATTAAAAAAAATGATCATAAAATAAAAGGTATACTCCATATTGAGCAAGGATTAATAAAGAGCAATTATACACAACAATTGGATTCTAAATCAAAGTTTGTGTACATTAATACGAGGAAAGGACCCTACAAGTATACTCAGACAAGCTGCTATCAACACTTTTATCCACTCGGACCCTCATAGAGAATCATGACTCAAGACAACCTTGAAACATGTTTCGATCAACAAGCTTATTCAAGAATGAAGAAGACTAGTAAGACCAACATAAATGGCAAATTACAAGAGCTTCAACAAACTTTCGTTCATAGAGAAGACCCTTTATGGAGATTTTACTACAAACTATTGTTCCCTTCAACACTATTTTGCATACCAAGAATAGAATATCACTTTGTATAAAGTAATCTTACAACCAAAAAAATCTTTTGGTAAAAATTATTATATAAAATCTGTTATATGGTAATCTTATAACAAAAATAATATTTTAATAAAAAATTATGTAAAATCTGGTATATAGTAACGAGAAGGAATATTTTTCAAAAGAAATATTATGTAAAATCTCGAAAATCCGGTATATGTACTCTTGTAACCATATTTTAATAATAATAATAATTATTATGTAAAATCTCTAAAAAGAGTGTAATTAATAGAAAAGGAATAATAAATTATTATTATTAACTAAAATATTATGTAAAATATTATATAAAATCTAGTATATAGTAATATTATAACGAAAAAGAATATTTTCATAAGAAATATTATGTAAAATCTGGAAAATCCAGTACATGGTAATCTTGTAACCAAAACGATATTTTAATAAAAAAAATTATATAAAATCTGGAAAAAGGACTGTAATTAATAGAAAAGGAATAATAAATTATTATTATTAACTAAAATATAAAGGAAAATCTAGTATATAACGAAAAGGAATATTTTCATAAGAAATATTATGTAAAATCGGGTAAATGATAATCTTGTAACCAAAACAATATTTTAATAAAACATATTATGTAAAATCTCTAAAAAGGAATGCAATTAATAGAAAAGGAATAATAAATTATTATTAACTAATTCGGTTAAAAAAACCTCGGTCACTAAAATGATTTATATCTATAGATATTTTTGCATCGAGGGACTCGTTTTGTTTGGTGACGAGGCATGGTATTTGAAGGACACACTATGCGAATCTTACACTATAGACCAACTATATGAAGGATTACTAAGATGGTATTTGAAGGACACACTATAGACCTGTTTTTTTAACTATAAAGAACTTATCAGATATATAAAAATGATGGATTATTGGATACTTCAAATAACATTTTCGGTTGAAATCCCTCGAAATCTGCAAGAGAATGTGGGGTGGTTAAACATTTTCGAAGTATTGGGGTTCAACAATAAGAGCATCTTATAGACTCATTAAAGAGTACAACATGTCATCTTTCATTCTCAGAGCTTTTTCATAGATAGGTCTAAGAAGGAAATTCTCCACTACACAAAAAAGTTGTCCACTACACTCTCACCAACATCCACTTAATTACCATAAATGAGTCTCTAAATATTTGTAATTTTGAAACCCCCTACTCACGAGTTAATGTAAGTGTTAATTTTAGCACCATAAACTCAACGATGTTGTTTGTCCCCCTACCAAACACTGCTTTGAATTTTAGAAAATATGAATCATTTAGAAAGAGAATGCCTTCCTGCTTTGAATTTTAGAAAATGTGAATCATTTAGAAAGAGAATGCCTTCCTCTGCCCCTAACCTATGAAAAATTCTAAAAAGCACCATCAATATAGACCCAACATAGAGTCTTATAAATCTCTTCCATTCTAATCAATCGATGTGGTTTATCAAGATTTGTTTGAGGAAAATGCTTGATTAATATTGCACTATAGTAAAAAAGACATTATCATAAAAAGATGCATATTCTACATTACATCATCACTATATGTATAACAAATACGCAACTTGTCAATCAACTCAATTTTCTATTAATCCAAAAAAAAATTATATTAATTTGCAACTTGTTAATCAATTCAGTCGTATGTTAATCCAAAAAAATAGCATTAATTAAAACATTAAAATTGCTTATAATTATCGGTGAAGTAATATCGTTAATGATGATGATGATGATGATGATGATGATGATGGTGATGGTGATGATGATGATTAATGTCCACTGAGACCGAATTGGTCTATCAGACCTTAAGAGGGTAAGGGATTACTCGCATTCTTTAGAATTTTGTTTCTATGCTCGAAAAGCATTAAAAGAAGCTTTCCAAGACCATCGTAGTTTTGTTGAGTTAAAAGGTTAAGAAGGTTTGTAGTGTGAAAAATATTTTGAAATTGAGATCTAATCTGGGTATAGGCTGGACAATCTAAGAGAAAGTGTTTTTCATCTTCAATCTTCTTAATGTCACAAAGGTGACACACTCTTTCATCCCATGGCGTTTTAGGAATTGACCAATGTCTAGTTTCACTATGGAGCTCATGAGAATTTGTTCTTATCTTAGCGAGGCTTATTTTTTTCTTTACACTTGTCAAAACAGAGAGACAATTTTGATCTTCTAGATTATGGTTGATTACATCATTATAATACTTTAATTTTCATTTTCCCTCTAACTCTTTATCACACCACATTCTCTCCTTAAATTTTGATTTAATGATATTTTTAATAGTATCCTTATTCTGCAAAATGGTGTCTTCCATGATTCCCCTATAGCTTAGCCAAGACTCTTATTAACTAATTCAGTTCAATAAATTCATCTTCATAAAAAATCAAGTCTCTTTTTCAAGTGGGAATTCAAAAAAAAATAATAGTTAAAATTAGATTATTTTAAATGTCCATTGGATGTAACTTGGGTGGTTGGGAGGAATGATTCTTACCCTTCCCACCCAGGTTCAAATGTTGAAGTGGAAAAACTCTCAAAAGAGATCATGCACCTGGAACGAGGCAAGTGTATCATTGAGGAAGTGAACTAAGGAACATCCATTGTATTTGAACTTGGGCATGTCATGTAGTCACTCAAATGATTTATATCTATAGATATTTTTGCATTGAGGGACTCGTTTTATTTGGTGACGAGGCATGGTATTTGAAGTAGAAGACTATATAAAAGGGACCTATCTATGAACATTTTTGAGTAAGGGGATTGGATATATGACACACTATAGACTCTTTTTGGAACTATAAAGAACTTATGAGAGATATAAAAATGATGGACTATTGGATACTTCAGATAACATTTTCGGTCAAAATTCGCGAGAGAACGTGGGGCGACCAAACATTTTTGGAGTATTTTGGGCTCAACAACAAGAGCATCTTATAGACCCATTAAAGGGCACAACATGTCATCTTTCATTCTTAGAGCTTCTTCATAGATAGGTCTAAGAAGGAAATTTCCCACTACACAAAGAAGTTGTCCACTACACTCCCGCCCGCATCCACTTAATTACCATAAACAAGTCTCTAAATATTTGTAATTTTGAAATCCCCTACTCATGAGTTAATGTAAGTGTTAATTTTAGCACCATAAACTCAATGATGTTGTTTGTCCCCCTACCAAATGTTGCTTTGAATTTTAGAAAATGTGAATCATTTAGAAAGAGAATGCCTTCCTGCTTTGAATTTTAGAAAATGTGAATCATTTAGAAAGAGAATGCCTTCCTGCTTTGAATTTTAGAAAATGTCAATCATTTAGAAAGAGAATGCCTTCCTCTGCCCCTAACTTATGAAAAATTCTAAAAAGCACCATCAAAACCCAACATATAGTCTTATAAATCTCTTCCATTCTAATCAATCAATGTGGTTTATCAAGATTTGTTTGAGGAAAATGTTTGATTAATTTTGCACCATAGTAAAAAAGACATTATCATAAAAAAAAAAAAAATCATATTCTACATTACATCATCATTATATGTATAACAAATATGCAACCCGTTAATCAATTCAATCTTCTATTAATCCAAAAAATATTATATTAATTTGCAACTTGTTAATCAACCCAGTCGTATGTTAATCCAAAAAAATAATATTAATTAAAACATCAAAATTGCTTATAATTATCGGTGAAGTAATATCATTAATGATGATGATGATGATGATGATTAACGTCCACTGAGACCGAATTGGTCTATCGGACCTTAAGAGGGTAAGGGATTACTCGCAATTCTTTAGAATTTTGTTTCTATGCTCGAAAAGCATTAAGAGAAGCTTTCCAAGATCACCGTAGTTTTGTTGAGTTAAAAGGTTAGGAAGGTTGGTAGTGTGACAAATATTTTGAAATTGAGTTCTAATCTAGGTATAGGCTGGACAATTTAAGAGAAAGTGTTTTTCATCTTCAACCTTCTCAGTGTCATAAATGTGACACACTCTTTCATCCCATGGTGTTTTAGGAATTGACCAATGTCCAGTTTCACCATGGAGCTCATGAGAATTTGTTCTTATCTTAGCAAGGCTTATTTTTTTCTTTACACTTGTCAAAACAAAGAGACATGTTTGATCCTCTAGATTATGGTTGATTACATCCTTATAATACCTTAATTTTCATTTTTCCTCTAACTCTTTATCACACCACATTCTCTCCTTAAATTTTGATTTAATGATATTTTTAATAGTATCATTATTCTTCAAAATGATGTCTTCCATGATTCCCCTATAGCTTAGCCAAGACTGGGCATCTTTATGCCATTCTCATTTGAGTCGAAGGTAGTTACGATTGGATTTTGAAGCAATTTTAGGAAGCCTCTTGCCTTCCATGATGTTTAACTTGTTGTTATACATTAGGTATCTAGTCATAGCCATGCTCATAATGGGACAAAGGCTTGCCTCTAAGAGGAGGATGGGATAGGGCGTATCCCCTTTAATTTTGAGATTATAGGTTATAAAATTATTTTGTATTTTCTCTATCTTTCTCCAAGATTCACAAGAGATATTGCATCCCCAGACTTCACACCCATATAGAATAACAAATGTAACAAGAGTCTCAAAGAGGAGTGTCTTCTTATCCCATATCCAAAGATCGACTGTTTTACATTTGTTTTCAAGCCCATAACAAACTTTCCATCCCCCAATAATCCTTTTCTCAATGCTATAATTCCAGTTGAGTTTGTGGTGAATATCGATTCCAAGATATTTGTATGAAGTCACTTCCTCCAAGTTGTTATTGTCATATATGAAGGTATCATAAGTGATCTTATTGAATTTAATGATTGTGACCTTAGTCTTGTCAGTATTAACAATCATACTCATATTGGGGCAAAAATCCTTGAGGATTCTTAGTTGGTTTTCAAGATAGTGGGGACTCATTTCCATAAGAACAATATCATCAGCATAAAAAAGAAGATTGATGACTACACCAATGAGAGTAGGGCCGACACAACCTGCTTCTTCCAAGCAATCTTCTAAGTTGTTAATGTATATGCCAAAAAGGGTAGGGGACAAGGGACAACCTTGCTTTACTCCAATACTACAGTTAATATCTTTCAACCAACGCTTAGTGTTCTTAAACTTGGCAATAACATTCTCATACAACCTTATTGCAGCAACCCTCAACTCGAAAGACACTTTTATCTCTTCCAACCTATTCCAAAGGCTTTTCCCAGAAACTAAATGTGTCAAAAGCTTTTCTAAAGTCAACAAAACAACAACAAAAAATTGGTTTTAGTATTGTGGAACTCCTCTACAATAATCCTAAAAGTAACAAGATGAACCACAATTAAATGATATCTCCTAAACTAGATCTAGCCTTTAGCTATTTTATAATGACTTTCTAAATTTCATAAACCAATCATAAATTTGATAATTTTGAAAATTCAATTCCATTTAATGAATTGAATAAATAAGATATAAGAACAATTTAAATCATTTTTCCAGTAACTATATAAGTTGTTTAATTTAAGCGATTATCAATTGAGAATATTTTTTTTAAATATATCTATTACTATAACCGAACATGGAACAATGGAGCAATTGATATATTTTTTTTTGAAATATATCTATTACTATATCTATTATATAATTGATATATATTTTTTTGAAATATATCCACTACTATATCTATTATATATATCTCACTTTTGTATATAGATTAACCGAACATGGAGCAATGAAAGCCTTGAGTTTGACCAAACTTATAATTAATCTCTACATTTTTTTTCTTCGTTTTTCATATTTGAGGCCTTCCTTCAATTGTTGACGAAGCTGCTCAAGTACGCCCCACCCCTTCAATTGACAACCTGCACCTTTTTATCGTTTTTCTTAGTTATTAATATATACGAGGCCTTCCTTCAATTGTTGCCGCAGCTGGTCAAGTACCCCGGCATCCCACTGCAGTTTGGGACAGCTACGAACATCAAGAAACTCTAATGACATCAAATGTTCCACACCTGGCAGCTTTCGTATCTGATAGCATTCCCTCATATATAGTTCTCTGAGCATTGTGAGATTCCACAATCCTGGTATGCTCCTGAGCTTCTCACATCCACTAATCCACAACAGCTCCAAAGAAGTCAAATATTGCACACCTGGCAGCTCTTGTATCTCACGGCATTGCCCAAGATCTAGTGTTTTAAGCTTTGTGAGCTGATGTCCCAACCCTGGTATTCTCCTGATCTTCTCACATCCTCTAACACTCAACAACTCCAAAGAAGTCAAACATTCCACCCCCAACAGCTCTTGTATCTCACGGCATCCACTAACATCTAGATGTATAAGCTTTGGGAACCACCCCAACCCTGGTACGCTCCTGAGATTCTCACATCCACTTAAACTCAACCATTCCAAAGAAGTCAAATATTCCAGACCTTCCAGCTCTTGTATCTCACGGAATTGCCCAAGGTCTAGTGTTCTAAGCTTTGTAAGCGAATGCCCCAACCCTGGTATGCTCCTGATCTTTTCACATCCTCTAACACTCAACCACTCCAAAGAAGTCAAGCATTCCACCCCTGGTAGCTCTTGTATCTCACGGCATCCACTAACATCTAGATGGATAAGCTTTGAAAACCGCCCCAACCCTGGTATGCTCCTGAGCTTCTCACATCCACTAACACTCAACCACTCCAAAGAAATCAAATATTCCACACCTGGTAGCTCTAATATCTCACGGAATTGCCCAAGATCTAGTGTTCTAAGCTTTGTGAGCTGCTGCACCAACCCTGGTATGCTCCTGATCTTCTCACATCCTCTAAGACTCAACCACTCCAAAGAAGTCAAACATTCCAACCCTGGCAGCTCTTGTATCTCACGGCATCCATTAACATCTAGATGTATAAGCTTTGAAAACCGCCCCAACCCTGGTATGCTCCTGATCTTCTCACATCCACTAACACTCAACTCCTTCAAAGAAGTCAAATATTCTACACCTGGCAGCTCTCGTATCCGAGGGCATTGCCCAAGATCTAATGTTCTAAGCCTTGTGAGCTGCTGCCCCAACCCTGGTATGCTGCTAATCATGCCGCATCCTCTAACACTCAAACACTCCAAAGAAGTCAAACATTCCACCCCTGGCAGCTCTTGTATCACATGGCATCCACTAACATCTACATGTATAAGCTTTGGGAACCGCCCCAACCCTGGTATGCTCCTGAGCTCATCACATCCACTAACACTCAACCACTCCAAAGAAGTCAAACATTCCACACCTGGCAGCTTTCGTATCCCACGGCAATATCGAACATCTAATGTTCTAAGTTTTGTGAGCTGCCCCA
>JASDQU010689129.1:17189-42245 GCA_032191745.1 Picea mariana
CATCTAGATGTATAAGCTTTCTGAGATGCCCCAACCTTGGTATGCTCTTGAGCTTTTCACATCCACTAACACTCAACGTCTGCAAAGAAGTCAAATATTCCACGCCTGGGAGCTCTTGTATCTCACGGTGTTGCCGAAGATGAAATGCTGTAAGGTTTGTGAGCTGCCTCAACCCTGGTATGCTCCTGAGCTTTTCACATCCACTAACATTCAACCGCTCCAAAGAAATCAAATATTCCACACCTGGCAATTCTTGTATCTCACGGCATTGCCCAAGATCTAATGTTCTAAGCTTTGTGAGCTGCTTCCCTAACCCTGGTATGCTCCTGATCTTTTCACATCCACTAACACTCAACTTCTCCAAAGAAGTCAAATATTCCACACCTGACAGCTCTTGTATCTCACGGCATTGCCCAACATTTAATGTTTTAAGCTTTGTGAGATACCTCAACCCCGGTATGTTCCTCATCTTCTCACATCCACTAACACTCAACTCCTCCAAAGAAGTCAAATAATCCACACCTGGCAGCTCTTGTATCTCACGGCATTCCCCAACATCTAATGTCTTGAGCTTTGTGAGCTGCCTCAACAGTGGTATGCTCTTGAGCTTCTCACATCCACTAACACTCAACCATTCCAAAGAAGTCAAATATTCCACACCTGGCAATTCTAGTAATGCAAGGCATTCCCCAACATCTAATGTTCTAAGCTTTGTGAGCTGCCCCAACCCTGCTATGCTCTTGAGCTTCTCACATCCACTAACGCTCAACCACTCCAAAGAAGTCAAATATTCCACACCTGGAAGCTCTAGTACTGCAAGGCATTCCCCAACATCTAATGTTCTAAGCTTTGTGAGCTGCCCCAACCCTGGTATGCTCTTCAGCTTCTCACATCCACTAACGCTCAACCACTCCAAAGAAGTCAAATATTCCATGCCTGGTAGCTCTTGTATCTCACGGCATTGCTGAACATTTAGTACTCTAAGGCTTCTAAGCTGCTTCAAACCTTGTATTCTCTCGAGCTTCTCACATCCCTGAACATTCAACCTCTTCAAAGATACCAACGTTTCAAGACTGGAGAGCTCCTCAACATTTACACAGCTGCTGATCTCGAGATCTCGAGATTTTGGCAGACCACAAAACCATCCTATTTGTCTCAATTCATAACACCCACTGAAGGACACTCGTTGGAGGTTAGGGCAAACACCCTCTCCAAAAAATACCTCCCTTATTTCTGTGCCTGACAGCTCTAACCTCTTGAGCCAAAACATGCATCTCTCACTGTAGGAGTTCAATTTATTCATTGCTCTTTCCCCTTCTACTGATAAGAGTGTTTCTCTTTCTCCTTCAACCCTTTTAAATGGAAGTTCCCGCAACGGACAATCTGACACTACTAAAGATTCTAGATTGTTCATGTTGAGAAGATGTTCTGGTAAGTATTCTATCCCACCATCCCTTACATCCAATTGTGTCAACTGAGTCAACAATCCAATGGAATCGGGCAAGGATTTCAATTGCGGCGAAGAAGAGATTGATAAGATCTTCAAGCTCTTGAGGTCACCGAGCCAAAGTGGGAGCACTTCCAACAAATCGCTACTTAATTTTAGAACTTCCAAATTGCAGAGGTCTCCAATAACACTTGGGAATTCTTTTAACTTCGTTTCCTGCAAATATAAGCTTTGCAAGGACCGCTGATGTGCGACTTGGGGAGGCAAATCGATCACCCGCCTACAGGATGAAAGATCCAAGTATTCGAGCATTGTAATATCTCCAAGAGTTCCATTGGAGATGGTCAAATTCTCGCAACCCCTCAATGATAGATGTTTCAGTCGAGTTAAATTGCCAAATGAATTGGGAAGCCTCCGCAAAGAGGAAGCACCTTCCAAATCGATGAGCTGTAGGTTTGTTAGCTCTCCAAAGGAGACAGGCAGCGACACCATTCTTGAGAACCCTTTCAAAACTAAGTATTTCAAAGAGCGCAGATCACAAAATTCATCTGGCAACCTTTCGACTGTCACTGCTTTGGAGTGATTCCATATGGCAATCCTTTCGAGGCACTTCAGCTGCCCTATAGACCTTGGAATCTCTGAAAGGGGAGCTGAGATATTTAACTCTCGCAGATCGAGAGGCAACACCTGCAATGTTCACGATTCAACATAAGATTGTAGCCTACAAATTGAGAAATTAAATGAGAAAAATAAAAGCACACATTTTCCTACTTGATATTGATGTGGCCACAGTATATTCAAACTGCTTCCTTCCATTTCCAGAACTCTTAACTTAGTCATCGGAATCCAGTCAGGCAGGGAAGAGTGAGAATATCTATACCAACGGAGCCATATCAAATGTGGTGGCTGCTCTCTCAATTTGTCTTCTAAATGATCTTCTTCAGTTTCAACAAGTTGCAACTTACTAAAATGGAAATTATGGAATAGATGCCTAATTTCTGAACTTTTGATCCGTGGTATTTGTGAACTCGTTGTATTTGAAAGGTCAAGATGTTCATCCCGAAAGAAATCAACTGAGGAACTAACCATACTAATTCCGCGAACTTCAGTTATTACCTGTTCATTGATAAAAGAAAACTAAAGTAAACCGATCTATCTTTATCTTGAATCAAGAAATTTTGAAGATTAAAATTTCATTAAACCTAAGAAAAAAGTTTGGATTATTGAAGTCCTTACAGGTGACGATTGCAGCAACAAATCATGAGTGATGTTGGTTGTGGAACGCCAAATACGACGGGGCATCGATACTTCCTTCGCAATTTTTCTTCCCATATCCTTAATATGATCATGCATATTTATTTTATTTTCACTGTCTACCTCTAAAAGACACCTACTCTGCAGATTTTGAAGCCCCACCTCACCCCATATCCTGATTGCCTTATCTCCGTCTTCTCCTAGGAAGAAACAAGCAATATCTAAGAATATTGACTGATCCTCTTCATTAAGTGAGTCATAACTTATTCTAAGACTGTCCTCTATCTTCTCAGGCAATGTGTGTTGAAGTCGATCCAATTGCCCTTCCCAGTAAGATCTATTTTTTCCATAAACGAGTGCCCCAACCACTTTCAATGATAATGGCAATCCGTTGCACGCTCTAACAAACCGATCTACCAGATCTGCAAATTCTGGTAGTAGAAGTGGCTGCTGTAAGGCATAGGAACAGAAGAGTTGTTTGGATTGAGGGATATTCAACCCCTTTAAATTATAAAGGGATAGCACTCGAGAGCTTTTGAGGACATGCTTATCACGGGATGTAACCAAAATCAAGCTTTCAGGGCTAAGGCTATCCTTAATTGGCAAAAGCACTTCCAGCTGATCGACATCATTTACACCGTCTAAAACTATAAGAGCGTGACAAGATAAGGGCAATTGGATCCTTATACCTTCGCACTCAGTTTCGATATTTCCAAGTTTCAAGTCTTTAATGAGATTACTTCTTAAAATATTTAGAGACATTTCTCTAACATTATATATAAAGGAGGATTCGTTGTACTTTGACATCTCACGGTTGAAGAATGCTTTGGCCAATGTCGTTTTTCCAACCCCGCCGACACCCACAATCCCCACAACTTTGGGTTTCACCTTCTCCTGCAGCACAGTCTTTTCAAATTCTTCAAGCTTTAGGTCCAAACCAGTTGGATATTGGGCCACATACAACGACGGTCGTTTTGAAACATTTTTCATTTGTTTTATTTTTTTCATATGTTTCAAAACGCTTTGGAGGACATCATCCAAGAGCTTGCCCTCGTCCCTGAATAATATTCATTGATAAAGTAACATAAGCAATCAGAAAATACAGATCATGCACCTTATTTCATGCCAACAAATTCAATAGTATCATTCATAAAGTAACATAAGCAATCAGAAAGTACACATCATGCACCTTAATTCATTCCAACAAACTGAATACTATCACGGATTGGGAGAGATTGTGGGACATACTCACCCATTATATTTTTTCAGTTCGAAACCGCTCAAATCTGCAACATATGAAAGTGTGGTTCTCCAATTCTGAATAGTGTCTGAGCCGTAGCGTGGCTTATCTTCACCACCAGTTTGAGGGTCGGATGTTCTCTTGTCCTGGAGCATCCGCATGGCTTCAGCGTATCTTCCATTTTTCTCTGTATAGCGGACCTCAGAAGGATCCACCTTGAGAAAGATGGGAAGAATGATAACCTGCTGATTACTGGTAGCCTCAGAGTTTTTCATCAGGACTAGCTCATTCAGACACCAACTAGATTCCGCATAAGTTGGAGAGAAAATTGCTATGTGGACAGAGGCACCACCGATAGCTTGTTCTATTTGGGAAGGAAAGTTGTGTCCCTCCTCCAATTCCTCCCTGTCAAAAAAGACAGTCAATCCATGATCGCGAAGGCGTCTGTAGAGATGGCTAGCGAAGGTATTTTTTACATCCGGCCCGCGGTGGTTTATGAAGACGTCGTAGCGGGGACAAGAATTCGAGGCAGAAGAGTAGGCCGTGGAGTAAGAAGCAGTAGCAGAAGCATTGTCACCGTGACTGGGGGCGGTAGTTAAGTTTGCCATTGGCATCGGAATATGGAGAAGTATGGGCTGATGAATGGAAGCAAAGGCAGTCGATTTTGATCGGCTGAAACGCGAGCGAGCATCAACAATTTAGAGTTGCAGTCGACGCGTTGAGCGGTGATGTGAAATGGCTGCTTTCGATACCTGAGAGGCGTCATGATAGTTGGAATTACATTGCACATGGGTTAGACGTATACTTTTTAATTTTCCTTTGACTAACTCTAATCCATTCAGGGAATTTAATCCGTTTTTTAATTTTTTAATTTGTTTTATGTTTTCTTAATATTATTTTATTCCATTTTTACTTCATGTTTTCTCTTATATATTCTTCACCCTATTTTCATCTTTAAATCTTTTTAATTTTTCATTCAGTTTTTTAATTTTTCATCAATAGATTTTAATCCGTTTTTTAATTTTTTATTGACTAATTCTAATTTGTTTTTTTTTTCTCTAATATTACTTCCTATCTCCACTCTCAAATCAGTTTTAAAATTTTTCATTAATTAATTCTAATCGATTTAGCATTAAAAAAAATTAAATTTTCTATATTTTTTTATTCTGATTAATATTTATTATTAAAATTCAATAAATTAATTAATAATAAAATCACAGTTTTACATTGTTTTTTTATTTTTAGTATATATATATAAGATATTTAAAAACTTCACCATTAATATATAATCTTAACCATTAATATTTCTAATTGTTCATTTTTAACATTTCTTACCAAATTTTACACAAAGAATAAGAAAAAAGTAATTGCCAAAGGGTAAAAACATAAAACCTTCTAATGAATGATGTGAAGGGTGCACTCTACCCAATATTATTCAAAGCTTTTATTTTCTTAATTAATTAATATTTGTGATATTTTTTTTTATTACATCGAAGGTGTTTTATAAAGGAAGGTTTTTCTGGGGCTTTAGTAGTTTGTCCAAAGTTTATGAGAGGCCGTCATCTATCATTTTTTTTTGACAAAAGCAACAGTACTCCTGAAAACACTAAGCTTGGACCCTTACACACAGAAGCGACTCACTAGACCTGCGATTACAGACTTATTTAGTGCCTTGACTTCTATACAAAATGTCAAGTTGCTAAAGAAGAGATGAGTTCGCTTCAGACCGAGCGACTGGGTTATTTTTTGGGATCCTTCTTCCATTCATTGTTCAGCTGGGACATTTTTACTTCCAGCTGACCTATTCTTTCCTCAAACTGTTCCTTTGGATTCTTAAGTTCTTGATGCAGCTTGCTTAGTTCCTCCGTAAATCCGAACTTTGCAGTGGTAATGTCTTGCTCCAGCTTCTCCATCTTTCTGCCTGCTTCTGAATATAGATTCTCTAAGAAATCCAGTTGGAACTGTAACATCTGTTTTAGATTCTCCAACGTTGAGTCCATAATCTTCAGTCGTTCCTCCATGGTTAGCTTGTTGTTGGAGCTTGCTGCCATCGCTTGGGACCTCCCCTGCTTCGCGCGCCCTGGATCTYCAAAGACGATTACATAGAATAGCTATGCGTAGAAATGCTATGAGCCTGTGGTTGCATCGCTGATTTAAGCTCGCCCTTCATCATTTCGTCCTTAGTTGCTTGTTTCAAGAGGTATGGTCGAGGTGCTCTTCTGTCCCCTCCCTGTCTGAGATCCGATCTTACTCGGTCCTTCCTTTGCCCCTTTCGCCCAATCGCGTGGTCCTGGACTGACTGAGCCTGGTTGTCGTCTCTATCATCCTGTCCCCCTCTTTGCCACTTGCAAAAATGAGTGTGTGTTGTGTTCATGAGTCACGACATCTCCACGGTGGACAGCGAACCGTTTAGATTCAAACTTCCCGGCGCCAAGAGGGCGCCTCTATTTGCTTCAGCATCTGCATCTTCATTCAGCTCTCGCAATACATGGAATAACTTATATGAGGTGAAGCTCCTAAGAAGGAGACGGATTTTGTCCAGCAGGTTGTTTAGTTTCGCTCTTTGGTTTTTGGAGCGGTGGATAATGGCTCTGATTATCAGTCTGGAGTCTCCTACTATGATCAAGTTCTGGATTCCATGCTTGCTGGCTTGACACAGTCCCTGCCACAATGCCATGGCTTCTGCGCTGTTGTTGGTATCAATACCTAAACCTAGGGCGTATCTTACCATTGTTTCTGCATTGGGACTTTCAATTGTCCCTCCTCCACCTGCTTGGCCTGGGTTTCCCTTTGAGGCCCCGTCGAAGGATAGGATATAGGCCTTCCTTTCTTTTTTCCATTCAACAAACTCTTGTTTTCCTTTCCTTATTTCCCAATCTTCTTGGCACAGGGTGTTAGCTGTGCTCCCATTTTGCCTTTGAATTCTAAACTGATCCAACCAGATCTCTTCCTTTTCTTCCAGCTTCCCACTGCATTTTGGTTGACGAAGGTAAGGGGCCCATTCACCGAAGAATGCTTGAATATTGGCTACCACTATGGGTGCGCTCCTTTTCCTATCCCTGAAGACTCTGTTGTTCCTTTCCAGCCATAGACCCCACAAGATAAACCTTGGGAGGACTCTCCAAAGCACAGATGCATAGCTTCGTTTCTGATTTTGGAACGGGTAGAGGGAATCCCAACCTTGGAGAAGACTCCTAATGTCTTGAGGGAGGAGGAATTCAGTTTGCATTCCGATTTCCAGCCTCCAAACTTCTTTGGAATAATCACAATTGAGGAGGAGGTGATCTGAAGTTTCTTCATCCTGTTGACATAGAGGGCATCTGTAGGGGCCCTCCCAGCCTTTCCTTTTCAGGTTTTCCCCTGTTTGGATGTTGTTATGGCCAAGAGTCCAGACAAACATATCGATTTTGGGAATGGATTTGGTTTGCCAAATAGCTTTCCAGAGGATCGGGTTAGGTGGGACGTTNCAGAGCTTAAGAGCACACTAGTCCCCTTCTAAATCCGGGGGTATGTTGCCCACTTCCCATCCTTGCCACGACTTGCATCTGTCCTTCCCCCAAGTTGAGATGTCGAAGAGCGTCTTTAAGTTTTGGCTATCCATCCACTCTTTGAGTCGCCGCAAATCATGTCTCAAGTCTAGAGGAGGGTCTCCTAAAATTGAATCCTGCCAGATTTTGATTTTCTTTCCATTTCTTGGCACCCAGGTGAGGTGGGGGTTGAAATGGGGCATGGCATTTTTGCAGAGGGTGAAGATAGGGGATCCTTTAGAATCCCTGCAGGGGTATTCTATGCATCGCTCCCTTGCTCCCCTGAAATATTTTTTCCACAGTGCTACTTTGCTCCAGGCTGTCTCACCGGTGACAATATTCCAGAGCAGTTTTGCCCCCAATGCCAGGTTCTGTACTCGGGTTTTTTTGAAGTTGAGACCTCCTTCCAAGAGAGGCTTAGAGATTTTTTCCCAGCTTATTAGGTGCAGTTTCCTGCCTGTCTGCTTTCCGCCTTCCCACAGGAAGCTTCTTTGCAATGCTTCCATTTTTTGAATTATGGAGCCAGGGGCTAGAAGCAGTGAGCTCTGATAGATTGGTACACTGGCTAGAACAGACTTGATTAGGACAACTTTCCCTGCAAGATTTAGCCAGTTCGCCCCCCAGGAGGAAATTCTCTTCTTTAGCTTGTCAATTAGATGGTTCCACTGTGAGGCTCTTGGAGCAGCTTTGAAGATAGGGATTCCGAGATAATTAAAGGCCTCCTAGTTGGTGTGTCCTTCCATTGCCAAAACTCTAGATATTCCCATCATCTCTTTGGGCGTGATATTCCAGCCATAAATCTTTCTTTTTGCCTGACTTATCTCACTTCCTGAAACTGCACCATATGCGTCTAGTTCCTCCTTGAACTTCTTTGCAATTATTGAGCTTGCCCCGCCTAACAGCAGGGTATCATTCGCAAATTGAGCATGATTTATGTCTTTCACGCCTTGTGCTATTCTTAGACCCTGAAGGTTATTTTGGGCTTTGGAGTTTTCCAACTGATAGCTTAGTACAGAAGCCTGGATTGCATAGAGGAGGGGCGAGAGTGGGCACCCTTGCCTTAACCCTCTGGAGGCTTGGAAAAATTTTGTTACTCTTCCATTCACCATGGGGGCTATCCATGGTGACCCTATACAGGCTCTAATCCAATTTACAAAAGGTTGATCGAAACCAAACTTCCTCATTACCTCAAATAAAAAACTGTGATTAACTCTATCAAAAGCATTTGCGAGATCTAGCTTTATAATCATACCTTTATCTTTCCTCCAGACGCTTGAATGAAGAGCCTCTTGAACTAGGATGATGTTGTCTGCAATGTGCCTTCCTTTGATGAAGCCTCCCTGGTTTTCTGGGATGATGAGAGGGAGGATTGTTTTCATTCTGTTTGCTATAACTTTGGTGAGGATTTTGTAGCTTGTATTGCAGAGGGAAATCGGCCTGAAGCGGTTAAAGTTGAGCGCTCCTTTCTCCTTCGGGATAAGTGCCAAGAAGGCCGAGTTTGTGCTCCCTCCTAGCTTGTTGCTCGATTGCGATTTCCTTATCATTTTGGTGAGATCAGATTTGATTATCCCCCAACATTGTTGGTAGAATCTGGTAGTGAATCCGTCCGGTCCAGGAGCCTTGTCCGGATTCATTTGATCTAGTGCCTCCTTTATTTCCTGCTGCGAAACTTCCTCAAATAGTTTGAGATTGGTATCTTCCTTTATAAGATTTGGGATGATGGAGAGGGGGTACCGATGGGGATCAATGTTTTCCCTTTGCGTTTCTGAGTAGAGGGTTTCAAAAGTTCCGAAGGCTGCTTGCCTAATGCCTTCTTGATCTGAGATTATCATATTTTGGGCCTGAATTTCTGTCACTGCCTTATAATGCTTCCTTGCTTCCACTTGCTTATGAAAATAGCTAGTGTTTTTATCTCCTTCCTTCAGCCATAGGCTACGGGATTTTTGCCTCCAATAACATTCTTCCTCCCTGCAGGGTTTGTGCCATTGTCGTTGGAGGTGGTCTTCTTTGAGTAGATCTTGCTGTGTGACCTCCTTGTTTTCCAAATCTAGCTGATGGCTCTCAAGGCGCCTTTGGGCTTCTTTGCGTGAGGTGGTCGGGTCTGATTGCCCTTTTGCCCAGGACTTTAGAGCAGTATTTAGCCTTCGTAGCTTCTCTTCCCAAACATAAAATGCAGATCCTTTTACCTTGTTTGTCCACACGCTGGAAACTAGGCGAAGAAAGTCTTTGTCTTGTGTCCATGACGGGTTGAATCTGAAAGGGATGGGTCCCTGGCCTTGGTCAGTCTTAAACTCTAGGCGCACAGGCTTGTGGTCGGAGGTGCTGTGTGGGAGGATTTCTGAGGAGGCTATGAGCCCGAGGGTCAAGAAAGAGCTTTGGACGAGGAATCTGTCCAGTCAGGCAGCAATATGCCCCGGTCCTACCCTTTTGTTGGTCCACGTATAGAGGCCTTTGAGCGACTTGATGTCGATTAGATCCCAGGCTGAGATTAGGTCTTCCACCCATTCTCTAGTTGGGTCCCTTACAATAGATCCCCCTTGTTTTTCCTCCTGGGCCAGGGTTACATTTAGATCCCCTCCAAGGATGATATTTTCTAGATCATTGTTTGTTAAGAAGTCTTGGAGGGTTTTCCAACAGTTCTTTTTTTCTTCTATGTGTTGCGGGACATAGATATTAAAGAGGCTTACTGTGTATCTAGAATCCTTGTGGAGGAGCTGGGTGTGAATCCAATGCATGCAGGTGTCTGAGCTGATCAGTTCTATTTTGGTGGTGTTCCACAGGGTGCAGAGCCCTCCTGACGCGCCTCTGGCGTTTTCAGCTAATCCTTGGTTGTTCCTCCAAACGTTCGTTGAAACTTTGAGGGAGTCTTGTTGACTCATCTTGGTCCCCTGGATGAGTAGGATGTCCGCTTTCGATGCTTTGATGATATCCTTGAGAGCTTCTTCCTTCCTTTTGCTGCCAAGACCCCTACAGCGCCAGGAGGTTAACTTCATTAATTACCTTGGGGGGGGGGAGTGGCCTCCTTGGGAGGCTTTAGTTAGCTTCCTTGTTTGCCTCGCACCGATCAGTGGTTTGATGGTTGACTATGCACCTTTTAGGACGTCTTTGTAGGTTTCCTGATCTCTTTCTACTTTTTTGGATTTCCTGCCTCTTCCTGGTTTCTTTGGGGTGTCCCAGGCTTCACTTGCTCCTTCCGAGTCATTCCCTGACGAGATCTCCCCGTCCTCTGTGCCTTGAGTCGCCCCAATCCTTTGAGGGGATTTATCTTGTTCCTCTTCTTCTGTCGTCTTTTGAGTTTCTCTGTCTTTAGGGATTTGGGTATCTCTTGCTGCTTCCCCTTGGGCGTCGTTGCTTGGCTCCTCTATCTCACCTCCAGTTTCCGGGGCCAATGTATTGAAGTTGTTAGCCGTCTCTTTGCTTCTTGGGTTCTTGTCCTGAGTTGGAGCTGGTTTTTCGCTTCGTGGACCTTTTGGTTTCGGTTTCCCTTTCCGGGCCTGTTGCCAGCCTTCTTCTCTTGCCTTCTCTGTATTTGGGTTTTTTGGGCAATTTCGCTGGAAATGGCCGTATCTGTGACATCCTCTACATTTGAACGGGAGCTGCTCATAATCCAGTTTTTGAAGGTGGTGCCAGTCCCCTACCTTTAGTTTTACTGCTTCCGGCAAACCTACCTCCAGATCAACTTCCACACAAATCCTTGCACAGGAGTACTGGTCTTTTGGGTCCGCTCTATCGATGTAATGTCCCAATCCATTTCCGATAGCTTGCAGTGATGAGGAGTTCCAGCAGTGTATTGGCAGGTTCGGGAGTCTTACCCATACATGGACGTCTTTTGGTCCTTTCGAGGCTGGATCAAAGCTTGGGGTCCATCGATTTAGATAGAGCTCCTGTGTGCCCATGGAGTACGGCCCATTTCTGAAGATTAGATCTCTGTCCCCTTGAGAGATGAATTCGAAAATAAAGTATCCTCTTCCAACCGCATAACACGTTACACTGCTTGTTATCAGCGACCGCCAGTTCCTTTGAATCTAGTTGTTTGTTGTTTTGGCTGAGGGCCAGAGACCCATGAACTGACCTACCAGGCCGCGATCTGAGAGGGACAATGCGACCTTCATTGGATGGTCCGGGGGAAGGTTGATCTCTGGAACATCATTAAGCCTCTTTACGAAGCTTGGCGTTTTTGACTGGGGGGGCTTCTTGCTATAGGCTGCGACTAGTTTACGAAAGGAGGAGGTTGGGGAGGGAGGGGGCAGCGGCTCCCCTCCGCCCTGGCCAGACATGGCAGCGGCTGAACGCGAACCCTAAATCAGAGCGGGAGCTTTTCACGTTCGCGCTGCTCGAATCCCAAATGACGCTTGCATCGAGGCCGCCATCTATCATTACGCTGAAAGGCGTATACCTATTGGAGATGGGCACAATTAATCATCTTTTAATCTAAAATTCTAATCTGATGGCTAACAATTGAAGATGCTGGCATATTCTTAGTCGTCCTCCCAAATCAATGAATGTGATTTACTCTTCATAACTTCCTTGTATTTTTGAATGCATCAGTTAATGTGTTTACTTTTTAACATTTACCTAATCATATTAAGAAATTACTGCACCACCATATGATTGCCACGTTTTACTGATTAACCTTTGGAATTACCACATTTAATTTTTGGATTTCCTCAGCTCTATATGCGTTTCAATTGTCCGTGAGTTTCATATTGGATTGCCCAACCGTCTTATTTCAACGTTCACCAGCCACTTTACGGTTGTGCTAGTGCAAAGTAATTACAGAGGAAAGAGTGGATTGACTTGACGTGAGAAATGAGTATCTTGAAAGAAATCGGGTGAAATTTTCTTAAATAAAGAGAAAATCGGGCGAAATTTTCTTAAATAAAGAGAAAATCGGAGTATTCCTTTAGCCTCAATCTGTTTGTATTGATTTGACTTCGCCGAAAAAATAAGGCAATTACACAGAAGGAAATTGCAAGGCAATTACAGAGAAGGAGTGTATTGATTTGAATTGAAAGTAATCGGGTGAAATTTTTCTTCAATGAAGAGAAAATTGGAGGATTTTCCTCCAAATCGTGAACTGTCCATATTGACATGACCTTAATGGCGAAAAAATCGGGGGAATTTCAATAAAGTTATCGAACAATTTTCCCAAGCTTTCCTTTCATCTCTGTGCCCCACCACTCAATCGTCGAAAAGTCGCTTGCTTCAAACTCTGAGTTGGAAAGAGAGAAAAACTACCATATAAAACACTGCGGGGAAAAACTACCATAGGCAATTACACAGAAGGAAATCACAAGGCAATTAATTACACAGAAGGAAATTGCAAGGCAATTACAGAGAAAGGAGTGTATTGACTTGACTTGAAAGTAACGAGGGTAAATTTTTTTTAATGAGGAGAAAATTGGAGGATTTTTTAAAGCGTCCTCTCCAGCGTGAGCTCAATTTTTCCATGCTTTCCTTTCATCCCCTGCTCCCCCGTCAGTCGTGAGGACTTAACTTGACTTGACGTCAATCGTCTAAGTGCCATCAGTTTCTGGATGCGACTTAACTTGACTTGATGTCAATCGTCTAAGTGCCACCAGTTTTTGGATGTTTTCCTTTCTATGTGCCACCAACTCGGCATTAGAACCACTAGTTAGGTCGAAAGGTGTATACCTATTGATAATGAGTATAATTAATCACTTTTTAACCTGTTTACCTTTTAACATTTACCTAATCATATTAAGAAATTACTGTAACACTATATGATTGCCACGTTTAAATGATTAAATTTTGGATTTAGCACGCTGGTTGTGCTGGCTGTAGACGCTCATTTTCTGATTATACGTTTCATTTTCTGTCCAAGCCTTTCGACGTTCATCAGCCACGGTTTTGAGTGGCTGTGCTAGTACAAAATCAGTCAATCTTTTATCTCCACGTCTATTCCCCTTTTCACTGATCACGACCACACCGCTCGATACACTGCAACGCTGATCACGGCCGCACCCAAAGTGGAACTCCTTATCCAAGGTGACGGGAATATTGATGCTCATTTTGACCTGAGGTTTGAGCTTATGAACCGAGCTATTGTCCATAGCCGATCTCAGGCCTCGGGATCGAATCTCGCAGCGTTCGTTCCCGCTGTTGCCATACACTGAAAATATTTCCCTTCAACCAGTTTCGATCTTTCACGACAGGCTCCGGCTGGCTATGGCGTGCATGGGGAGATGATCAGAGGAGGAACCAACAATTTATTTATAAAACCCAGTTCCTGGCCGAATTTAAACACAGAAATTTCTCGCTTCCACTTGCGTATCCCACACGCCAAAGCTGCCTCCGGTGGTTCAGACGTGGCAAGTCCGGCAGCCGCCACGAGCAAATACCTTTGTGCAGAGGCTTGCAATTTGGTCCGCGATGCCGCGGTCCTCTAAGAGCACGACAACCAATTTTGAACCTAATGCCAGTTAACAGTGCTTTTGTCGTTATCTTTAACGGCCATTAGCAAAGTTCACGTGTATGGATGACGGTTCAAACGTTCTTCCCCGTCAACTACCGAGGCCTTATAAAAAGGAACGTGGTGGACACGTCACACACCTATCCTTCCTGCTTCCACGTGGAGGCTGTAAGATAAAAGCCACCAAAATTATTATTCAAAGAAACACAATTAAAATGAGGTACAATCTGGCGTGTTTTTTTAACGATATGTAAGTTGATATATTTAATTTTAAATCAACCAATAGTCATCGAGCACAAAATTTGTATGTGGGTTGTTTAAAATGATACAGTGAAAACTCACTAGAATCTAGTAAAGAGAAAAAAATTGTTTTAAGAATTTTTTAAATTGTGAAGAGATTTTTAAAATAAGTAGAAAAACTACACTCTTAGAGTTTAATTTATATAACTATGTTTCATGCTTAAATTTTTAAAAACTTATTTTTTATAATAAAAATAAGTTTTATCTTACTTTAAGAATTATATATATATATATATATATAATTAAAAAAAAAATTGACAACCAAAAGGGAGATAAGTTAAAAAAAACAGAGATTCAAGTTATATATATATATTATTTTATATATTTTTAATTATAATGAAAAAGTTTATATAATTCAAATGTTAATCAATAATGTTAGTGTTGATAACTAAGTTATGATAAGTTTTTATATTATGATGAAAAAAATAATTATTATTTTCAATTTAAAAAATAATAATTTCACTTAAAATTAATTTTATACATAAAGTGTTTTTAAGAGGAGGTTCCTCTTGGAGTCTTAGTCGTATGTCCAGAACCTATAAAAATTTGTCATTTGTTCATTATCAATCAACCAATCTTTTATATCCACATGTCCTCTCATTCACCGACTCCGAATTCAGATTGGACACTGTTGAATAGGCGTTCTTCATCTCGTGGTGACAGCTTCATAAATGTTGATTGGAAACTGTCCCAATTGAGTAACCTTAAATTCCAATTGATTATTTGGCTTCTGATCTCTCTCAACTATAACGCATTTCCAAAAGTTGATATGCATGTTGTATTTCAGATCATTCTATCGATAATAATCGTACAATTAACACTTCTTTTACAAGCAGATATCAAGAAATCGGAATTTGAATTTGACATTCCCAATTGTAAGGGTATTTTCTCATAACATGCCGAAAGGTAAAAGGAGAACACTCTATATTTGCAGAGCTTCCATATCTCAGACTTTAAACTGTCAAAGTTCATTTTCCCCTCACATGAAATTAATTTTAACTATGATCTCTTTGCTTGTCAAACAACTTAAGGTCTTTGAATTGAAAAATTACACCATACAATACAAACCGAGGTTATCTCTTATCATTTTCACGACTTTCACACGTTTGCAAATCTTACTCATTCACAATGTAAAAGTAATAACAAATAGTCTACTTCTCTTCAGTTGTCAAATATCATTGTACAAAAGTTTAAGCTTGATTCCTGCAAGTCAGATTACTATGATTTTGATGTCCCATCGAGAAATTGAGGGTGGAACCCCTCTGAAATTATTTTCCAAAGATGAGGGTCGCCTTGTGAACGAAGTACCAATATCCCCGGTTCCGAGTGACATGCTCGGATTTCTTTTTCTTTGCAGTGACACGGTAGTCTTATTACAGGAGGATTTACCTTTGGTTTTTACTCGTTTGGGGTGGATTTCATATGGATGGATGAGGGGTCACATGGGAAGGGGCTCTACATTGAAGTTAGGTTTTTTTTCAATGGATTAGGCCAGGGTCACATGGTAAGGGGTTATGCATTATCTATTTACTTTGATTTCAGCTCGGTTATGACACCTGGAAGACCAAAAGTCGAGTTCCTATCACACAATAAAGAGGAGGGGCTTTAAGAAAGTTTCCCATCCCTGGTAGCTCGTTATTCCTCAACTTTGGAATATTAGGGATGGAGTGGAGGGCATCCATTTTTTTTTTTTAAATTAATGTAATTAGAGGCCATCAAATTTTTTCAGTATTTTAATTATGTAAAAACTCTTTTAAAGTCCTTGTAATTTTGTAAAAGAAAATGAAAGTTATGAGTTGTTAATTTTTTAATAAAATGAATAGAAGTTGTGAATTGTTAATTTTTTAAGAAAATGAAAGTTGTTAAGTGTTAATTTTTTTAAGTTGTAAAGTGTCATGGTTATTTACAATATGATAGTGGTATTGCTTTGGGACTTCCATTTGTATAGATTTGCAACTTTCTTCAATATTTATCAATAATAGGATGATTTATTTTTTAACTCCTCAATATTTACTAGTAAGATGATTTATTTTTTATTTATGTAAAAGTCCAGATCACTTAATTATTGGCAAAGGGGCCAAATTATATGAAATCTTGGACATGGAGGAGGGTGAGGATCAAAATGGACAATAGAAAATTCTAAATTAATAATTAGTCAATACATTATAATCAATATATAAACAAATTAAATTTATGCATTATGTGCATAAAGGCAGATCCATATTGCCAGATATTGATCATGCTATTGTTTGGGCTTCTTCCACAACACCCCCTCCTCTCTACTGTGTAGGAGTGGTTCTCTACCTCTCACAGTCTCACTATATTCACGTTCACTACACCCCTGGGCCTCGATCCACTAACAGAGGTGAGCTAATTGCTTTAAAAATGCTATTATTTATTGCCTAGGACAAAAAATTCAAGAAACTACAGGTGTTTGGACACTCCAAATTTGTCATTGAGTGGGCTAACTCAAGAGTGAATATTTCAATTGAAAATCTAATAAATATTTTGACTAAGAATATAATAGATGAGTCAATTCTACAAGGAATTGAACATGATAGTAGACAATATGTCCAAGGAACCTTTATGAATTTGTAGAGAGTGAAGAATCTAATGATACAAAATTCACACTAAAGGGATAAAATGAAGGAAGTTAATAATGTAAAAAATAGTTTTGATTTTGATTTTTGAATTTTGAATTTTGAATTTGTAAACAGTGAAGAATCTAATTATATGGAACTCGATGGAACTCTCACTATAAGTATATAATGAAGAAAGTTAATGATGTAAACAATAGTCTTAGTTTTGATTTTTGAATTTGTAGAGAGTGAAGAATCTAATACTATGGAATTCACACTATAAGAATAAAATGAAGGAAGTTAATGATGTAAACATTAGTCTTAATTTTGATTTTTGAATTTGTAAGATAGAAAGTGGCAGGCACTATAGGAAGTTTTTGAAATTATAAGAAAGTTCAGTAGATATAGGATGACAAAAAATGAATGAATCCCCTTTTATGATGGGTAGAAACATGTATATTCAACCCATAAATATAAGATTTTTTCCAAGAAAAAAAATATAAACAAATTAAATCCAAAATTTAAATGGATATAAAATGATAAATCAACACATTGTAATAAATATATAAACAAATTCTTTTACACTATATACTTTGATTTATATATTATGTATTTTATAAATCCATCCCATGTACATTATTTCAATATCTGATTACATCGAACATGTTTTATAAGGGAGGATTCCTTGATAGGTCTTCACCGTCTGTCTGAAGCCTATAACGTAAGGCCACGTATCGTAATCTTTACACTAGACCTGCCCCCTATCTGCACTGTGCAGTGTTTTCCGCGACTAATTTCATTTGTTCCATTTAATGATTTAATGGACATCACCGCCATTGTCTCCATCAACACACTGAACAATGCATTGTATTGCATCTATTAATGCGTATATGAACATCATCGCCATTGTCTCCATCGACACAGTGAAAAATGCTAGGTATTGCATCTGTTAATGGGTAGATGAACATCACTGCCAATGTCTCCATCGACACAGTGGGAAATGAAATGTATTGTCGTTGTTAATGCATAGAGTGACATTGATATGGATTGGCCTTTATCAGGCCATAATTTTCAACAATCGATTTATGCCCTTAACAATGGAGTTATGTATCACCAGAATGGCCCCAAAATTTCGACTCCACGTCCCTCGAGTGTTTTGAAAACGGTAAGTGCTCTCTTCCTTTTCATGAAGTTAGTAAGAGATCCCTTCATTTTCATGAAGTCATTTTGAGTCAATATCACAGATTTGTCGAACCCTCCAACAAGCATCAGGAATACTCTTTTTTCTTTTGGCAAATGTATGGCCCAAATCGCATCTGGAATACTCTTTTTCTTTTTCGCAAATTGAGCAATAAGTCATGAATAATGAGTTTATTTTGTAGCTTACAATTCATGAGTTTATTTTGTAGCTTAGAATCGCATGGGAATACTCTTTTTTTTTCTTTTTTTCAAATTGAGCAATAAGTCATGAGTTTATTTTGTAGCTTAGAATCGCATTCATAATACTGTTTTTTCTTTTCTTTTTTGCAAATTGAGCAATAAGTCATGAATCATGAGTTTATTTTGTAGCTTACAATTAATGAGTTTAAGCATAAGATGTTATGGCTTTTAGGAGAGTTTATTTTGTACATTACAATTATGACTTTTTCTGCTCACAAATTAAGAAAATGATGTTTTTCCTTTTAGGAAAGACCGCATCAACAACTATTGGTTGATTGTGCACTTTATATCAATGTTATTGAGATTGTAGACTTTATCTTGTAGGGTGGATTAATAAGAAATGTAACTTTAATATGTTTACATGTTTCTTCTTCCTCTTCCATTTTTCTTTGGAAAAGTCGGTTACATATTTGTGATTGTTGCAGGTGGGGCTGGGCGATTTAGTTTTTGAGTTACAGAATTGTTGAAAATATTTTTCCAGATGTGGAATGCATATGGACCTTGTGAAGTATTCATTTTCCATCCAAAGATAAAATTATATGGTCTTTAAACAACGTCACCACCCCAATTCACTTCGGTGTTTCCTTTCCCCTGCTTCAGGGGTATGCTAGTTTTATGGTAGATGAAAGTGAAACTAGTTTTTTAGTCCATTAAAATTAAAAATAGTTTTAGTTCTAACTCCAGTATCAAAACATAATTTCAACTTAAATAGTCTTTTAAGAAAGTTAATATCTCTTATAATTTTATTAATTAATAAATTAATAAGTAAAAAAAAATCTCTTAATTTTTTTCTAGTAAAGGATGCAAGGTAACTCTTTGGGTTTGGATAGAGAGATAAAGAAAAAAAAGTGTGTAAAAACAGTCTGCATGTGAAAATAGTAAAAGAAATCTAGTTGTAAATGTTATTATGGGATTGGGTCCAAAAAAAACCTTCATAATAGTCCACACTAAGATAGGTTGTGAATAATCCTGTCCCAATTTCAATAAGAAACATAAAGTTGTTAGAGTTTCTAATAATATGCATAAATACCCCAATCTTTAACTACACAATAAAATCAATGAAAGACATTATTGCAGGTATACCATGTGAACTTAATAACTACAATATCAATCAGATAAATGGAGTCATCGTTTTTCTCAGTAAAATTTACAAGCATGCATGCTAGATGGATGCAAAAAAAGTTTGAAGTTGATTTATAAAAAGATTGTTACTTCATGTGTTCTCTGTAGATCATTAGGTTGTTGTTGTAGATCCACTTTTGGCCAGACATCTTGCCCACTTTTCATGCGCGTCGTTTGGCCAGACTTAGTGAATATGATTTTCTTGAAATGTCATGTCAATACTTATTAATTTTGATTTTTTTGGAAGTGTTGCAAGGTTGGCTTGATTTACTCTACACGTCTCTTTTCTTTTAGCATGCCCACAGAAAACATTAAAGCCATGTGTTGGGAGAGAGGTTTTACAACCGTGACAATTTTATCGCTGAAAACTCATCCTTAATAGGGTTTCCATTAAAGAAAATTTATGACTTTCACCACTCCGAGTTTTTCATTAATTTTTTTTTATGATTTCCAATCACCTTTTCATAGAATGAAGTTTTCCTTCTTGTTTTGGAATGTCTCTGTGGATGACATCATGATCCTTCCCAATCGTAAGATTTTTGGTGCACATTGTATACAGAGTGGTGGATTGGATGTGGCCTTATGTTCATTGATTTTGATCTTAGTAACAGAATGAAGTATTTTTGGAAGCAACTCAGAGTTGATGTCTCGGTGCTCCAAATATACTCCATTTACGCTGGCTGAAAGAATCCTTGACGATCCCTTAAGAACAAGAGATCGGAAGTTAGTTTTGGCTAGCTTCTAAACTATAAGACAGATTCCAGAATGCAAATTCAAGTAAAAAATCCAAAACAAAAATATGTGCATCGATTGCAACTTCATATAGTTCTAGCGAACTTCTAAACTTGGCTTCAACTACAAACTTTCTGTAATGTATCCTTTTGGAAAGGGCATGTGAATATGTAATTTAGTGAGAATAAAACATCACATCCTTAGGAAAACAAACACCAACATAGTTTTTTAAACCTTTCGGCCTTATTCTTACCAGAAAATACTTTTCATGAAAGAATGAGCATTAAAGTCCCAACTAGGTAATGCTCAACATACCTGAAAACACATGGTATCACAGACTGCAGTTTGCCATCATCTCCCTTGGCAACAAACCGTGGAAGAAAGTTATCATAATACATACTCCAAATTAGGTTATTTATGTTGATAGACTGAGCTACAGGGTGAAACACCTGTAACAACATTGCATGATTTCAATACTTCCTCATCATTGAAAAAATGCCCATTCTTATGCTTGCCCTGTTGAAATTTGATCCGAAAGGAAAAATAATAGAAAATAAACACATAATTGGTAGTTGTAGGATGTGTCTCCAGGTTCTTGGGTAATGATTTAAGCTAAGCAATTTCGTTAATTGTTTTAATTTTTCCGAGACATGACTCTCTCGATATCTAGCTTTAACAGTTCATGTTTGAAATTTATCAGGCCTATACTAACATAGATCTATCATGCCCATTGAGAGGGATAAAAAAACTTCAAATGCAAACCTCTTGATGCTTAACACATGATTAATATGGATCTATGCTTATGTGTATGTATAATTAACTTCTTTCAATGTAAACCTTTCTCCACCATTACACACAAAGATCTCCCCCAATACATGATTCGATTTTTCCTATTGATGTAATTGTTGCTAGTGAATTCAAATTTTCCCTCTCCTTGGCATCTTTTACAGATTTAGCTAGTTGCTTTATAATTTTTCTATGCAATATTGGTTGTTTGGTAGCTCCTTTTCTATAAATTTGTGTAACAATTGTCAGATTGTGTTCTAACTATCGTCTCATGTTCAATAGAGAACATTTCATTCTGTCTGAAAATGTCTACTCTCTTTTCTTTTATTTGTTGTTCCTTCCTATAAATTGCCAGAGATACATCAAGTTCCCCTATTTTTCTGGGCTTCAAGTAGACCATGTTCAACACATTGTTATAAGTACGTTAGAGAAAAATCCTAAGTAGCATGATCTAAAATTCATAAATAGCTTATGTGGATCTCCTATGCCATAATGAACATGGATGTTTAATAAAAATGAATTTACAATTCATTCATAAACAACCTATGAGGATCTCTTGAGCCATGATGAACATGGATGTTTAATTGTCATCAAATTACAATTTAGTGCTAAGCTTAACCAACTCAAAAGGAAAAATCACTTTAGCAAAAATGTAATTGAAAAAAAAATCTCGTTTTTACTAAAATTGATGCAACAATCCAACTCTTTTCATATCAATTCATTTTGACCAATCCATGAATTAAACTTTGTTAATACTTTCCCCATTAAAAAATGAAAAGTATTGAAGTAAAACATCTTTTAATTGGGAATCAGTGGTAGTACCTGTGGGTATTGTAATGGAGGAAGTAAAGGGTCTGGTAAAGCATTAGGAAAGAAAGGATGTTGATCCGAGATTTTGTATCTTCCACCTGCACATACGGGCGTGACACGTTATTTTATGGAAGCTTTTAGATGGACATATTAATGTTTCTGTCTAATCATTCTAATAATGAATAGAGAACCCCTTCATACAAATTTAGAAGCAAGCCTGCTAAATATGAGCCCATGGATTTCATTAGTTAAGTATATTAACATTTCGTAGAAATACAACCAAAACAAAACATGAAACTCAGATGTTTTTGAAAGCTGCTTGAATTTCAATAATCTCACTTTGGCATGGAGTATTTCTGTTTCTCTGACTATGAATTCTATCAGCAAGCCATTGAATCCAGACATGGTGAATTCATTGAAATCGTAAGTGGGGCCATTGTAACAGTATTGAGCTCTCTCTAGAAGGTTGAAAATGATGTTGTCCTCTCGACGAATCAAAGAATCATGGATATTGTCTAGGGTCAGATTCTTGCTCAGATCTAATCGCTTGTTCTCCACCCTACAGGGTCAGATTCTTGCTCAGATCTAACCGCTTGTTCTCCACCCTGCAATTTTAGAAGGGAAGTTTAACCACAGGTGATATATAGCATTGATATAGATACATCGAAAAAATAAATTGCAATTCAAACTTCTGCAAAAACATTTAAGGGTGAAGAGACATTGAATTATAGATAGAAAACAAACATGAATATATTTAAATAGTCTGTCAAAATGTAATCATATTTGAAAGTGAAAACATATCGAGCTTTCTGAAATGGATTGAGAAAAACTCGACTTTCACGGTGTCTTAGCGTGCAAACACATTTGAGTTTTGCACAGAAAAGAACAAAAAATAATAGAAAAACTAGAAATTAAGACAGAAAACAAACCCGAATGTAGGCGAAGCTGAAACCCGGGCTATTTGAAGATCAGAGGATGACATTGAGATTGGTGCCCAACTAGACGATTTTTCATTTTTCTTGAGAAAAACTCATTGTAAAACGCTGCCTGTGGGATCCAAATTTTTTCTATGTGAGTGTCGGTGCATGAACCCCATACCCTCTATTAAGAAAATTACATTTTTGATATAAGTATTGAACATTATTAAAACAAGTGCCAAAATATCGTAGTCCAAGGAGGTGGGATAGCCACCTGATAGCATGCCAAGTGCACCCTCCATGGATTTCAAACTGCCCGATGGAAGGGTCCACGAATTTCAAGCATTCGCTAGTTGGGGCTTTCACCATATGCATGGAGACTAAGTTGCATGCTAAAGGATTTTTTTGCAGCTACAACCCCTCCTATGAAGGCATTCGCCAGTTGGGGATTTCACCCTCTGCATGGGGCGTACGTTGCATGCAGTAGTTTTAATATGTATTAAAATTTATTTGTTTCCTTTTATAGTATTATCATTTTAATGTTTGTAAGAGTTATGTGATATACTTATGTTTTAATATTTGATGAACCAATGCACAATGTTATAGAACTTTTGGACTGGGAAAGTGAGAAAAAGGTCGATGTCGTGTGTGCAACACTGTTTGATCAAGATCATATTAAAGGGTGTAAATACTCTGTAGTTAGATTGTTTGTTGACATTACATCAAATCTACATATAACAAACTTGCAAAGAAAGATTTTAAAAGATTTGAGGACATGAACAAAATAAGAAGACAAAACTATGCAGGATATTAGAAGATTTGAGGATGGACAACGAGAAATTGGTCGGTTGTTCGATCAAGAGGTGGCCTTCATTTATATCGATAATGTTCTATCTCAATATCGACTTGAGGATAAGCTTTAACAACTTCTCCCTCTGAATATGGGGAATGAAAAAAAGTTTCTAATCTCACGCTTTGGGTCTTGTCTCTGTTTGTGCAGGACGACATGCAGGGAAAGAAAAAAGACTGGAGATGGAATGGGAGTACGAGAATCAATGCCATTGATTTGAAATTGTAGTAAGAACATACTCAATGGTTACGTATATTGAGCTAATATAAGGTGTGGAATTACTAGTACTAATAGCTAAACCAATGCGATCATTGATTCCTATTAGATTAGACTATTTCTTAAGCTTATGACTATAACAAGAACACTAAGATGATACCTAATTAGGAGATGTCACTGGGTTTTACTATTCTTATTCCCTCTATTATCATTATGGATAAATTGTACTCTTTGATTATCATGTTTGGTCTGAGCATGTATTATGGGCTTACTCTTTCAAAGTATCATTTCCATGGAATTAAGACATGATATCGAGTGTTTGATTTGAGCCTGTGGTTTGAGCCACTAGTCTAAGGTTAGTTGTAAGGCAATATGTTCCTGTATTTGTATTACCTACAATCTATCCTAATAAGTCTATCGTTTTCCCTTTATTCACTAGTCTGAACATGGTAAACCTTAACTTTTACTAGGGTCAACTGAGAGAAAACAATGAGCACTCTGAAATCATCTTGATGTTGCAAAAGCATATTGATATGAATTGCATCAGTTCGACTCCGAGCATCTCTGTCTCTTTCCACTCCTTATGATTTAACCATTGATTATGAACGTCATTAATATGAGGGGATTTTTGTCGAGGGAAGCTATTTCGGCAAGAATAGGACGGGAAAATCGCCTACTCGGTTATATTCCTATGCCATGGAAGCACTTTGTGGGTGGAGCAGAGCGAGCGGTTCCATCCACCAGCGAGTCTACCTTATGAAACCTTTCCATGCTGAGATGAATCTCTAGTATACACCCCAGTTTTTAAGCTCAGGTAATATGGAAAAGAAGGCCCTTTTTGTTCATGCATGATGTTTGTGTATTCTGTCGTAGGCAAGATCAACCTGGCTTGTGGATAGGACCTCCCTGCCCCAATGAATGGCACATGGGGGTCTGGAGGGTCGCGTGAAACCTCCCTGCCATACTGGGCGCATTAATAACATGAGAGGGCACTAAAGCTAAGCAAAAGTAAAGAATAAGAAGTTGTACCCATTCCATAGTACTTGGTTGCGACAACTTAGCAGATTCCAAACGTGCAGATTTTATACCATATGAAGAACGATTTGAGACCAGATGAATAACGTTACAATTAATGAAAAAATGAAGAACGAAATGAAATGAAATGAAAGTATTTTTAACGTCCACGAGGCTAAAAATAGCTTATGGGACAGATTGTTTTTCCATCTGTCTTTTGCATTCGGCCCTTTTCCTGTGAAGTTTTACAATAATCGCTCCCAGCTTCTCAACAAACTCTTCGCTGAATAGATTATCCCAGGAATTAGCTGCCAGAATACCTGCATAATTTTCCCTGCTGTCTTTGAGGGCCTCACATTCTAAAATGAAATGTTTTTCTGTTTCCACTT
>JASDQU010689130.1:11830-22723 GCA_032191745.1 Picea mariana
ATAGATGAGAGTAATTTCTCCATATCTATTCATATCTCCAAGACATAAATGTAAGTACGCTTCTCCTAGCTATTACATTAATGCTTCAAATTTCAAAATTCAAAACGTTTTCATAAGAACGTGCCCCCTTTTCATCTTCACATCCAGCTGTTCCTTTGGCTAGGTGTGTGCTTTGGCTTTGTACGATGCTTCTGCATCACACATCAATTCATATAGTAAACATATTTATACTAATCATGCATAAATATAACATCCATGAACAACCACAATAAAGGACACATTCAAACACAAGATTTAACATGGTTCACCCAATCCTTGGGCTACATCCACAATGGATAGCTTATATATTAATATTCATGCAGTAATATCCTCAGGCTTTTGCACTATACTTACAATCAATATAACATATCATACTATCCACACTTGCCTAGCCATTCTGTAGTGCATTCCTCTCTCACTTTAAAATATCTCGAAAACCCTTAGTGTGAATTATCACTCATACACAACCTAATCTCTTACTCTCAACATCCTATTCTTCCCCAACCCATTACATATTTATACATAGAATTAGGGTTGTGAAATCTAATAGTTTATCCCAAATCCCTAGCATGTCCTAGTTGTTTTCCTTCTTTTTCTCCATCATGTTGCTTTGCCCTCCTTTGTGCCTACATGTTGCTTTTCCGGATTTGGCACTGAACTGTTACTTTCTTGATTTTATGATGAATTGCTAATTTCGTTCCTTATTTTTCACCTTCTTTGACTTCTTATTTGACCCCGAAAACTACTCCCTTTTATGCTTTTGCGCTTGCTCTTCAAAAATTAGTTATTCAAACTTCCTTTCCAACACCATCTATTGATCCTTATGTGTAGTATGCCATAAAGACATATATCTTTCTTCAAAAAATGGCTTATGGATTCCTTCCAATAACTGCGTCTCTTCGGGCTCCCTCCACGCAATCAGTGCTATCAAGATTAATAACCAGGCATAGTGAAATTTTTTTCCTTTCTCCTATGTGTCCTTATAGTCCATACAAAACTTATTGAACAGAAAGGTCAACTAGTTCATCATTACTCAAGCTACACACTTCTCCATTACTTCTATTGCTCTCGCTAGTACCTGATATTTGCGACATTTTTTCGGTAGCTTTCATGCCAACACTTGTGTCGCAAAACTTATTGTATCGTTAGTGATGCTCACTACATCAAGAGCATGCACTCCTCTATATGTTACATACTTCTCCTTCATCCTCTTTGACAACACTTTCTCATTATCCTTGTCTGTGAATAATGGAAAAGGGCCTTCACCTTGCTTAGGTAATCTTGTGATCCATATATTAATCAACTAGGTATTTATTGACATGACTCTCTCCAACCATAGGAATACTCCATGGACACAACTAAGAAAAAACTTAATGCATGAATTTATTTCTATTCTCCTAACAAAATGGGGTATCTCCAATAGATTTATAATCCCTAATCGCTGCAAACCTGTCACCCATTTTTTTAGCTTGAATGTCATTACCCATTATCTGAGTCTCATTACTATGCACAAATAGTTCTAAGGCGGTAGCTCTAGAAACTTCTTCGCATATGTTGGGCCCTTCATTTTGTTAAAAGAGGTTGCGCAACTCATCAAAGAGACAACCAACCAAGTGAATAAGGATGAAAAAGGAAACACTCAAAAGAAAGACGTTGAAACAGAACACAGTCTAAAGCCAATGTAGAATCAATTTTGAGCCAATGTAGTTACAACTGAATCAAGAAGAGAAGAGGGATGATGGGTTCTCAAGAGGAAGGAAGGAGCCGATTGTAATGATGATTCTCTTTTTGGGTGACTCTTTTGTATGTTCTCTTTAATACTTTATTGTATTGTAATGGGTGAGGGAGAGATAGGGAGATGCAAGAACTGGATATTTACTCCAGATATAGACTCTAATTAGGAAGGGAAGATCCTAGACTCATTGTGATCAACTGTAGTATTGTACTGAGATGTACCTACTGACCTATTATACTAATTAGGGTGGATGTCTAACATAAATTTGTGAATTCTTATTGTCCAAAGACTTATAATATAAATAAAAAGATAATGGAGATCAAATTTTGAAAATTTTTTTGGTTCATCTTACTTTATGTATCTCTGGAATGTCATTATGCACTATCTGTTATGAATTACATGTCGTTATCCCTTCTTAATGTCCTATATAGTTATGCTCTTCTATATTAATGTATGATGTTATAAAGACCTCAATTGATTATCTATCTTGCATTAGAATGGTAGTAGTATCAATGGGTTATAGATTTGTATAACATTCTTCTTACCCTTCCCTTAAATTTTTTATCTTGGTTGCGCTTGAGGTGAGAATTATTTCCTTTCGGATATATGAAAATGTCAGCGTACTAGACTACTTAGGTACCCTATTATTGGTAACCTGGCCTAACAAATTTGTGCCAACAAACTGGTTTTGTTGTCGGGACCCTAATTTTACAAGGGAACCTGTAGGGAGAATGCTTCCACAGATCCACAAGTCTGACATTCAAAAATGATGGGAATGTAAGTGTGATGCATTTATATTGAAGGAAGAGGAGTTACAGAACCTGAACTGGGATGCCTCTTAGGATATTATCTTCTACCCAAAAAGATCAAGCGACAAGTAAAAGATTTTCTGGGTAGAATTCCTAGAAAAAATATTCTAGTGGGTAGATCGTCTCCAAGAAGCACTAGAATTCAAAGAATGGGTAAAAGAAATTGATCCTTGTGATACATAGAAGCTATCAGAGCTTTAGCAACTGGATCACAAGATCACTCAAGCAGTAGATTTCTGGGTTGACACGTATTTGGAAGGATATATCACTGAATTTGCAGCAGAGAAGCAACAATCTTTTTCACGAGCCGAAAGAATATTCAAGAAAGGGGCATGAGGAATATTTCTGAGGGAAATTCCCCTTTGGATCAAGGTACTTTTGGTGTAGGAGGGTGTTGACAATTAAAATCGCAATGATGAATTCTTCTCACAAAATATTTCTAAGCTCTATTATTTATTTATGATATTAATATTTAACTAGTAGGTGGGACCCCCTTGTATACTAGAGACACAGTTATAGACGTCTTACATTTATATGTTGTTGTTTTTATGATGTTTCCTAGACATTCCTATACAGTTGATGATGCAGTCTTGGTTTCATTCATTTTGACAACATGGATGGTTGATGCATTGTTGCTAAACGTTGTTGATATTCACTTGCAATACAGGGCAGTGCTATGAATATGAGGATTATGTTGTTTTACAGGTGTCATGTTATGTTATACATTTAACATTCATTAATAATATATACATGATTTTATGTAGAGATAATATGATGATATGGTAGCTAGCTCAAAAAAAAAAGGAAAAAAACTATGGATAAGTCCTAAGGCCATGGAAAAAAGATTATATTGAAACCTTGGATGTATATATAATAGGGAAAAATGTGAAGTGATGGACCTATTTTCTCTACTATGCATTTTGGTTAAAGGATTATATGTAAGCACATATGGTGACGTTAACATATGGTTATTACTTTGATATGTTTTGGGTGGCACACTATACAATGGATATGGCATCGAATCTATACAATGGATATGGAATTGAATTTATGCAATGGTTATGGTTTGAATTTAATGGTTGACGTTATGTTAATGGACTAGCTAGTACGTTGAATTGAATAGGGCCAGGTGACAAAGCAATATGAATTTAGTGCATGTCACTCCAAACCACCCTTTATTCCGTCACCCTAGCCATAGTTTCATTTTGGTCTGTTGGTTGTGGAAGCTCCACGATTTTAGGTTTTTGAAGGGAAAACTCAAACCAACTCTTCTTTGAAGCAAGTTTTCACAGGTATGGCTCTTTTCTTTCCATCCATGATGGTCTCTTTGTATTATGAATCGAATGGTGTCTTAGGATTGCATGGGTTTTGTGTTTTTCTTGAGTTTTTGACTGACTATCAATACTGTGTTATGGTGTTCTCTGTGATTACTATGGAATGTTTCCATTTTGAAGGAAAGTAATGGGTGTTATTGCTTTGTAAAGTCTGCACATTGGTTATTGATAAAATGAATTCTGTTAGCTTGGTTTTTTATGATGATTCTCTGTGGGAATGATAACAATGGTGCACCGATCTCTGATTTTTATTTTTGTGGGGTTTTACCACCAGTTTGGGTATCAGTTGTTGTCACCCCTTTTTCATCTCGGTCATTGTTGTGATTCTTTATCCAGGTTGCAATGCAACTGCCGACAATGGTATTGTTATTTCTCTATTTGGTCAAGAACGAGATATTGTTTGTTATGTCTTGTTCTTTACTGTCTTATCGTGGAAAGCATTCCACAGTAAAATATTTGTTTTTCCCAAAACTTTAAAGGGTAGCCTGTGTATGTATCAAATGGATACGAGTTGTTCTCTGGAATTATTTTCAAAAGAGTTTTAAAATTCAATCCTCCCGTCTCTATTATAATGGTTGACTGTTATGTTTGTGAGCCTCATTGTCAATTGTATTTCGAAGGTTATCGACCTCCTGGGTGTTTGGAAGAGACACTGTCTCTCTATGTTTTTGAGGATTCTTCATTGTTTAGACCAACCCTCATTTCCTCTTTGTAATAAAGTTTTAAGAGGAATATGTTTGTTCTTGGTTTGTTGAGATCAAATTGCTTTGTTTATAATCATGTGTTTTCTTTATGGCTCTGTCAAGATTTTAGGGTTATAAGACTGTAGTTATTTCGTTCAAAAGAAAACACAAGACATTTGTTGTTCCAAGGATATACTTTGTTACCTGTGGTTGCTTCTCGTTGGTAATTTCTTTTAGGAGGTAAAGGGATTACAGTCTCTCAATGTTTTCTAAGATTAATCAAATTCTCAAGAACCCAAATTGGTTCTATTGAGCCTGAATTTCTTCTATTCTCCCTTGACCACCTTTTGGTTCTATCAAGATTTTGTGGTTACAAGTTTAATGTCTGTGGTAATTATAAGAAAAAGAATGGGCTCTCTCACTTTAAAGACAATCTCTTGGTTGAGTCTTTGTGTTTCCTCTCTATGATAAGTTTGTTTAAAAGGAAAACAATGTATGGGTTACCTATAGTCCCGAGAATCTTCTTTTAGATTGATTCATGGTTATTCCATCCATTGTTGTGTTAAACCCTAGAACGACCATGATTCCATTTAATTTAAAAGGTACCTGTGTATGGTTTGTCTCTGTTCTCTTCTTGCATCATATGGATCTGTATTTTATTGATTGTTTCTTTTGGAAGGAAGTATTTTGTTGGAATGAGGCCAAAGTGGAAAGAAGGAGGATCATGGGGAAAGAAAGTGTGCAGAAACTAAGGTAACAGCTAGAGAAAGAACAACACGCGTGCATGGAAGAAAGCATGCACAAGGGAAGTGACAACTGGAAGGAAGAACAACACGCACACATGGGAGGAAGACCTAATGACGGTAGGGTTAGGTTTTTGGTAATACATTGTAAATGGCTTAAGAGCCCGATAGATATAAATATAGATACGTAGGTATCATATGGGGGTTCACTTTTTGTATTAGTTTGGATTTGGTAATATTCCATCGTAGAATGTACGAGTTGATGCGCTATGTAATATTGTTATGAACCATTTTTGTAAGTTGTTGAGCTAAGAATAGAGGAGAGAAGGAAGATCTAAGGATTAGATTGCAGGCTGTGGAGCCTGGTGCGATCTAGTTCACCTCATACAGATCTTACTAGTCTGAGGAGAATTGCAAGCATGTGGCGCTGGAAATGCATAACTACCCTAAAAAAAGAGCCAAGAGACAAATATTTGTGGATGTAGCCAAGGAGGGGGAGAACCACAGTAATATCTATGTAATGTGATGAATGCATGTATATCTTTGTTTTCTTTCAGCAGTTAATTGTTATGCTTAATGAATGAGTTAATACATTGTTATGGAATACGATTGTGTTGTTCAAGAATTAAATTGTGAGAGATAAATGTGCATGTGTGAACATTAGTAGAGTGAAATCACAATTCGTAGTACATGGCTCTGAATAATAAACCCAGATCTCATACTCAATCCTAGGCTATAAACACCTGAGTCTTACAACCACACATTTAAAGCTATCTCGGGTGAGATTGTGCAGTGCATTTTGTGTATTGTGTTTCCTTCTAGTTTACCAGGAGGGCCGATAGTTTTAGAGGCTTTGTTGGAAACCCAAAAGACATGAACCCTGGGTCAATAACTCAGATGGTAAAGGAAAGTACTAACCAACAAATGGTTCTTTCACTGTGTTAATAGGAACAAGAGAGGACTAAGTAGATGAGATAGATTGAACGAGAAAAGAACGAGCGAAACAAGAAGAGAAATGATCCATTGGAAGAGAATGTTGAGGCCTTGGAACCCCATGAAAGAAGAAATTGAGGGCTGGTTGAGAACCAAAGAGCTAGAGTTTGCACAAAAAGACAATAGGAACCCTAGAATCACACCCTACAAATATCTGGATAAATACGTATTTACTAATTTACACAAAGTTGTTTTCTGTGATTTTCTGCATCTACTACATGAGTGGATACTAAGGTTAAAGGATAACCATGTGACAAACCAGATTTGATAGCTAGATTGGACTCTGATACAGATTGAGCAGTTACAGTAGGTGAACAACAAATTCACCCACGCAGTAGACTTTTGGCTTGATAGTATTGTGGTAGGTTTCATCACAGAATTTGCAGTTGACATAGCAAAGTCATACAACGCAACAGAGAAAGAATTTATACGTGGACCTCGAGTAGGGTACATTCAATCCTTGTATACTTCTATTAAGATAATTCTATATAACAAAGGTGTAATGACAATGGAATCAGACAACTAAACTTCCCTGCGTACATGGGGGAAGGGGGGAAACATTGACAAAGAGAGGATAAATAGAAGGAGGTAAGGATAAAGGTAAGAAGGAGGAGGAACCCTTGGACCCAATCATGATGGATGACAACTAGATCAAGTGGATCTTGGCATCATTAGGAATGACACATAGCGGAGTACCCTACCAATATAAGGTGAATACCAAGAAGAGAGTCATAGTCTCCAGGGAAGGCTTGGCGAGCGATGAGGAAGAGGTAGAGGATCTCTGGGCTATGGACCATATTGAGGAAATTCTTCATGCAACATATGAGAGGAAGATGAGAGGCCCAAGAACAGGAGGACAAGGTAACCATCCTATCCATATTAATGTCAGTGTGGAACCCATAAACCCATGTGCGACTAATACACGAAAGATAACACCATCATTTAGGAAACCGAGGTTCAGAGGAAGTACGATAGTAGGAAGTAAATCTACACAAGGAGAAACAACTGGAGGAGCCAGTTTAGGCAACACTAGTCAAGTATCTACACTATGCGAAGGAGGTAGTAGTTCCGTATTTAGAATGGCAGGAAATAATCCCACCATCAGATTACCAGAATTTTGAGGAGAAGAAGCAGAAGACCCTGAGAAGCATTTGTTCATTTGTGCAAACATCTGGGAAGCAAAGAAAATCACTGATGAAGATACCAAACTCATGCAGCTAGCGATTATGCTTAAAGACCACATACTAGACTGGTACATGAGTCTAGACATAAACAATTCCCCTGGGACAACAAGGACACTGGAAGACATTAAGAAGCTATTGATTAATGAGATCCAGAATCTGAGCTCAAAGGATCCGTACACGAACAAGATTATTGATATAAGACAAAAAATAGGAGAGTCTGTATGGGAGATTGACCAGAGATTCAAGCGACTAAAGGGAAAAATAAAATATCTTATGATCGAGATGTAGCATCGGCACCTATTTGTCAACTCCCTACTCCCACACTTAAAATATCCCTTATGACAACATAAATTTCAGACATAGACAGAGGCTCTGCAGACAACCTTGCAACTGGAAGAGAACTAGTATCAGCAGACGAACCCAACTATTGAAGAACTGAAGGAGGATTTGAAGAATTTAACATTTCAGCTTAACCAGAATAAGAACAAGGAAAAATGAGAAGTTGTTTGGTGCACCACATGTAGGACAGAAGGACACCACAAGAACGAATGCCCAACATTCACGCAGTATATGGAAACAGGTATGCCAAATCTGCTACCACAGGGAGGATTATGGTGCGAAATATGCAAGAAACTGGGTCACAACCCTTATCACTACACGATGATGCAGAAATACCAGATAGTTCCAAAGAATTCATATTGCACCTTTTGTAAGTCAGTGGGCCATGATGACAAATATTGCAGAAATATGGAGCTGATGTGAGAAAGAACATCAGATGCATACAAGGTACAGGCTGAAATGATGACTGGGCAAGCAGTGCCACAGTTCAATCAAGCCCCAACTCCATATAACACTGCATGCCAATAGTATAATACTACGTAGCAACCCTACAATAACGTGCAACCACATTATAACCCGACATAACCCCAGTACAATACCATGCAATATAATCAGGCACCACAATATAACATGCCGAGAGGTGACCGAGTAGGCTATTGAGGAGGAGGATGAGCCAGAGGAGGTTTTGGACATGGTAGAGGATCAGTCACATGTCACAATTGTCAGCAACAAGGACTTTATGCATGGGAATGTCCAATTGTGCCAACAACATGTATGTATTGTCACGCATCAGACCAGGATACAGAGGAATGTCCGACACTACTAGTAAGGATTCAGGAAAAGATGAACCAGAACAATCAGAATGTTCAGTGGATTTCAGCCGAAGCAAGGGATGATGGATGAAACATAAACATAGTCACTCGTGGAGGAACAAAAATAGGAAATGATGTAGTTCGACAGGAACTAGTGCAGAACCAATGTGTAAAGAAGAACATTGACCCCAAGAAGCAGTTCGACGCACAAAAGGAAAAGGAGATATTTAAAGAATCCTGACAAGAATTTCAAAAGGAGGACATAGCATCGATTACATAGAAAAGAAAGGAAGCCCTAGAATATGAGATGTCGCCCTCACTAGATCATACCAACGGAAGGCAACCCAAGGGACAAGTAAGTACAATCAAAGGATCTTTGAAATCATGCATAAAAGTATTAAGTGATCCTTCATCTGTGACAATATTGAAAAACATACTAGAGAAATGTAGCAGGGAGATGGAAGAAAAGCTAGCATACAAGAAGAAGAACAAGTAGGGAATTTTGATTGAATTTTAACATTGGTGATTTCAACATGGGAGACATCATACTAGATCTAGGATCCAAAGTGAATGTATTACCAAAGAAGACATGGCAATGTATGGGAGAGTCAACACTGGGATACTGAAATGTCCAATTGAAACTAGCAAACCAGCATAGAGTCCTACCAATAGGTAGACTGAAAGGAGTGACAATAGATATTGATGGAGTACACAATAAAGTAGATTTTGAAGTCATTGAAATAGTAGATGACACAACATCTTACCCAACATTGCTTGTTCTGGATTGGGTGTTTCAAAACCAGGCCATAATCAATTTGAAAACCAAGAAAATGACATTTGAGTTTAGAGAATACAGGGTCATAGCACCACTAGATCCATCAGAAGGGGAGAGGTTCGTAGAACCCACTTGCCTGGACTTATAGGAGATCGGCCAGTTGTACAGAACAACTGGACGCGATGAGGATTGCGTAAACTGAACTACAGACAGGGTACTCAGTTAGCAGAAAATTACTTCATGTACAACAAACTCAGACATTGGGTTGGAAAATTGGCAGCAGAGGCTACACGAAGTATCCACAAGGAGATGTGAAAGGATAGACCACGCTGTAAGGTGGGTCAGCACAAAAATTAGATAACCATCTAGTTTCCATGTACTAAATGATCTAGAAACGTTCCTAACATAGTATGAAGATGAAGTCTTAGAGAATCAGAGACTACATCGATGCAGACCTTGGCCTTGTACTTTTCATCTAGTTTAACAACAGTGAAAATAACCTCCTTACCAAGCTGCATAAGAACATAATTGAAGACCTTTCGTAGAGTCTCAGATATTGCCACCACCATCCAGGTTGGCCAGATGGCAATTGAAGTCATGTTTGCGAGAGAAACTACTAGGTTTTCACATATTGTTGTAGTTTTTCCAACAATTATGATTATTTGACCCGTTAAAGTGAGCTGGCCAATAAGGAGGAAGACAGTAGTGAAATTGTTGACCTGGGAAAACATTCTCCTTCTATCAAGGGAATTTTCACCCACTATTGCAGAATATTTCCCTCCAAATGAAGTGTGCAAGCTTCGATGCCGAAACAAATATTTTTCATCACAATTTAATTCATCCACCTAAGTGCACAACACATCTTTGATCAGCGCCAAGATTCACGATTCGTGTAATCCTCTGCCCAAAACTGTAAAAAAAACAACACACCAGAGACCAGGCTCCATGTTTTCATCTCAGAAAATAGTCACAGACAGATAGTTGAGGTGTTGAGATGAATTTCAGCAGAGTCGTATACAAAGCTGTAATCATTTGTGTTTATGATATCTTGGTAGGGGGAAGGCATTAATGGAAAAATAGTCAGAATGTGATCGATTCTAAGTTTTTAATATTTTGTTTTTGATATCTTTGTAGGGACCCTTTTATTGTATTGAAAACTATCCACATAAACTGAACCATAATAACAACATGCACACAATGTGGTCCCTAGATACTATAATGATAGATGAGCATTAGGCTTCATTGGATGGAACCAGGTGTGTGTGTTTATGGGTTGACAAAAATTCTAGTGCTTTCATGCAAATATTAATGCGCGTATTCATTCATTTTCAGGTGTAAGAAAATACTCAAGTTTTGGTTTGTTTTATGGCTCATTGGGGTTCTCTAAGAAATACTCATTTGGAGTGTGATAAGAAATGAGTGGTTTAATTTATGACTCTTTTTTTTT
>JASDQU010689130.1:22750-37109 GCA_032191745.1 Picea mariana
AATTATTATTATTATTATATATATATATATATATATATATTCCTATAAAATTTAAAATTAAAAAGAAGTCCTAATTTAACCTAATATTTTATTATTATATCATTTTTTTTATAATTGCTTTATTCTTAAATTTAAAAGAAGACAAATACAAATACAATTAAAGAGAATAGATTTATCAGCAAATGGAGACAAAATGAATTGCAAATTGAAGATAAAAATTGATTAAGTATGTTTGCAAATCATCAACTAATTCATTCCTGAAAATGTTAGAGATATCCTACACTTTCTGATCCTTGCGATCGCACTAAGCGCGGAGGAAAGCATACTTATTCTAAGCAAAAATTGAAAATAAAAGTGTGTTTGTTTTTATTAGTTTATTCTACCTATTCTATGCTAATTAAAAATTAGAGATTAGTTACGTGTAATCAAATAGCCAATGTAACCATGCACGTAACATAAATAAAAATATGTCCTCTTTAAATTTTGCAATTGACAATCAAAAATATACGTAAACGTGCGAAATTGACGGTTGAAACTGTAAATTAACAAAATAAAAAGAAAAATTGAATGGATCTAACCTGGTACCTGCTTGAAACCATTGTTCGATAATGTTTTCGTAGGTATAGTTTTCACTCCTCAAATCGTGTCGCAACTCCTCGTTATCCTCCTTGATCTCCTTCTCGCATAATTGTTCGTCATTGAATATGCAGGCTTCTTCATATGTTGATTCATCGTTTGTTGTTGGAGAAGTAATTAAGCCCTCAACTGCTGTCAAGATCTCCTCTTTGTGAGAAGCGGAGATATTGACTTTTGCAAGGATCTGAGTGAGTTGTTCCAAGCTTACACTCATAGTTAAACCATATCGAAAAATGAGATTGATTTATCATCAAAGATTTAAAACTAAGAAATTAAAACTATTTGTAAAACAAACCAAACTTGAACTCCTTGTGTTACTGGGACCCTGTTGTCACTAGGTTATCGGTTCAGACAAGTTAGCTCATCATAAATAAAAAATAAATTTGCATAAATAAAAACACACTTTTGCATAAAATAAGGAGAAACACACTTCTGCATAAAAGGGAGAGGACAACCCAACTTTGGAGCAACCCCACTAAACTAGATGTGCAGTTTCTTACCTCTTGTCTTACCGTCTTCTCTCCGCCCATAGTTCATCCATAAAACCTATCCAAAATCATTAAAGAAATCTAATTCAAATGCTACCTATTATCATTTACAACTCCCCAAAAACAACGCCAAAATGTTGGTGCAATTATATGCATAATATATTACCAAACATAAATTATCAACCGAGATTCGTAATCAGTAGAGTTGATGCACTATATGTGTCGATAACAGATAGGTTCCTATGTTTGTTTAGTATATCTTAGATAAGAAAACCATTTAGAAAACAACATACTTTTAAAAATAACAATCTTCACACAATTTGAAAGCTGGAAAGAAAAACTCATAAACAAGCAAAATCTCTTGCTCATGGGATGGACATGTTTATTGATGGCTCATGAAAGGAAAAGATGAATTTTGATTCTATCTCCTGAAACAATTAAACTAACATGTAGGATGCTCCATTAAAGCTCATGTATGGTGAAATATGGAGATCCAACTGTTCCTGCATTAGCACACTTTGCAACAAATTTGAATAGTGAAATTAAAAAAAATAACATGAAATCAAAATAACAAATACATGAAATGAAAATATACACTAACAATTTACAATAAGCTTACCAAGATGGATCGGTGGCCCTTGATGATGCCAACATGGAAGCTTTAGATCACCAAATACTAACTTCTAAGAGAGACAAAATCACTGAATCCAAACTTGCATTAATCTCCAACAAGTAGGTTTACAAAAAGAGTCTCTTTGTTAATCAAATCTACATCATAGCAATTCTCTTCAATCTACATAATAACAATTCTCTTCTTGATCTACATAATAATACTTCTCCCTTCCTCCTCATGAAGAGAGGGAACTCTTTTTTATACATGAGATCTTTGAAAAGGAGATAAACATCTCATAATTACAGATCCACTTTTCTCTCAACCCATTTCCCATTATTAAAAAATATAATCCCTTCAAATCCTCACACATATCTCTCATATATCATGGATAAGATATGACAACCAAATCTCCATGATCTTCTCCTTGGAATAGGCTTGAATTATCGCCTCAAATATTGAAATGGTGGAGGAAGTATTCAAGAAGTCTTTTTGAATTAATCCTTCACATATTCCTACACATGATAAAGCTCACACATTTTTGAGATATATATGAAAACATGTCAATTTTCTAATATTTAATCATAAAATCCCTTTTAATACTAAAATAAATGATGGTATCGGTCGTAGTCTATGAAAATATGAATCCACCAAGCAACAATTCCTCAATTGGTTTCTAAAATCACTTGTTTCCCTCCTTTCCAAGGATGTGGCCGCCACCTTCCCCCAATCTGAAGAAGAAGCCATCGGCAAAGACCAACAGCTAGAAATCATTTATTCACAGTCAAGATACTTATATACAGTACTACCTGATGCCCCAAGACCCATGTCATTCGGCCAGGAAAAACCTAGGATGTCTCACTCCATAGATGGATTGATTGGTACCACAACACACCACAATCCACACCCCCAGCAACCACCTCTGTATGGACCACCACAATATCTGCTGGTATATGGAGGACCCCCTTATTATCCTCCTCCCCCTTATCAACAACCATACCATGTTTCCCTTCCTTCACCCATAAGTGGTCCCCCTCTGGCACCCACAATGTGCCCAGCTGTTCAACCAAGTTTTGGTACCCCCTCTACCTCAGTTTACACCCTAAGCACTAGTGAAAGTGTTATGTCTTCCTATGTACCCTATAGATCATTGCCATAAAATAATCTAAAATTTCCATTTCCTGCCCCCCCATAGCCCATGACTCCACCACAAGGACACCCACACACTGGGGTTAATTTTTTTCAACCCTCTCCCATTCAACAATATCAAAATTTTGAACACCTAAATACTAAAAATTTGACCCATCAGTAGAATAATGCCAAAAAGAAATGGAAAAAATGAAACAATAATACTCCAGGGCTAGGAGGGAATCACCTCCGACAGAACCAACCTGCTAGGGGAAACCCAAATTAGGGGAACCAGAACCCCCATGGGAGAAATAATAACAAACACCAAGGGGAGAATAACAACAATCTTTGAAAAAACTTCCCTTGTTCCCTTTGCAGTGAGTATGGCCATTATACTCACCATTTCCCTCAAATCGCTAACTTTAAACAGATGAAAGAATACAGAAATGGACCATGTCCCCTAGCACCGCCTGCCCCTCAGCAGGCCCCACAACAATATGTGCAGCAACCACCCCCAGCCGTGCTGCAAAGCCCCAATCCACACCAAGGGGAAATGAACACCCAACAGGAGATGCATCCTACCCCACCATAGATGGGACAGTATCCAAACCTGGGCACTCCTGCAGATCGCATTATCCTCCTCACTAGCGAGGAAGAAGTCCTTCTACAAATGCACAGTCTTCAATACAATGCACCCCCTGACTCTTCTCCCACTACCTCGGTATCCTCCCAACGAGGATACCGAAAGACCAGAAGCCAAAAATAAGTGCAATATTTCCTTCTTTTGTATCCTCCCAACGAGTTAGCAAAGGACGAAATACCAAGTGCCTACCCGTTAGGCTTTATTTTACTCATGCAACTAAATAAATCAACATCTTATTCACAAAACTCAAATTATACTTAGCATAACTTAGGGCCTTCGCTTCGGGATTCAATTTTTGTTAAATTGATTTTGATTGATTCAACAAAACAAAAATGGTTATATACAATGAATGGAAAGGGTGAAAATTCCTTTAAGCGAGACAATGATTGAGAAACCTTCCATTCACAGGTCCTCCACCAACAATATCGCCATTGTGTTCCTATAGAAGATAGGCATTATTTCCATGGTATGCCACAATTTTGAAAGGTCCAAGCGACAGATGGTCAAATTTCTCATGTTTTCCTCTGTCTTCATTCCTAGCATCCCATGTCAACACCAAATCCCCTACATTGAAATCATCTTCCTTAGAATGCCTGTCAAAATCCTTTTTAATCCTATCTTGGTGCAATTGAGAGTTTTTGAAGGCTTTCTCTCTTGTTTGTTGGACATTTATTAGTTCATATGTTCTCCTTTTGGTGGCATTTGGTTCAACATCTTGCTCCTATAACAATCTCATCACTGACAATCCTAATGAAGTAGGAAAGATCTCCTTTGTGCCGTACACAATCTGGAAGGGTGATGTGGAAATAGATCTTTTAGTAGTGATCATGTCATCCCATAATGCATGGATGAGCTTCTTCTTCCATGCCTTTTTGTTATCTTGCAATAGCTTCCTGATAATTCTGGTCAATCTTTTATTGGATGATTCGACCAACCCATTATGTTGAGGGTAATAAAATGTGGAATGGCCAAGAGTTATATTGTAATCACTGCAAAATTTTTCCATCTTTTTGGACTTAAGTGATTTTGCATTGTCTGTAATGATTTTGGTTCGACAAACAAACCTAGACAAAATATTATTCTCGAAAAACTAAATGATAACAATATATGTGGCTTGCCTGGTGGGAATTTCTTTAATCCACTTGGTGAAATAATATGTGGTTGTCAGTATCCACTTTTGTTGAGCTGAAGATTGTGGGTGAATTTATCCTATGAAATTAAGGCCCCATTGTCTAAAATGAACTTCAACAAAGATATGATTTAGGGGAAAAGGATGCAATATTATCTTTCCATCAAAATTTTGGCATTCATGACAGCTTGAAACTTCTTTGTAAACATTAGAAAAAATTCTAGGCCAATAGAACCCAGCTCTCAGTATCTTGTGCATAGTAGTTTTCCAATAATGGTTCCCTCCTCAGTCACCTTTATGAAAATCTCTGATGGTATTTTATACTTCTCTCTCCAGCAAGCAACTCAGCAAGATTCCTCCTAGATCCTTCCAATACAAAGATTGATTTACAATACAAAATGTTTCTTCTTTTAGATTTAAAAACATGGCCTCAGTTTTACTCAATTCAGAAGGAGCTTGCAAATCTCTCAACACATAAATAATTTCAGCATACCATGGGGAGTTAAGAAATTTTTGGGATACCTGAGGGGCCTTTTCTTCTTTTGAATCTGCTAACAAATCAGCAATGAAATTAATTCCCAAGAGCTCACATTTTGTCTATTCTATCATCTTGGCAAGTCCTTTCCCTTTGATCAACTTTGTAGGTTTGATATCAAGGTCATACTCCAAAAACAAAACTATCCAATTGCCCTTTTTTCCCTCGGGATCAAGCTGAGTTAAAATGTCCTTCACAGAACTGTTGGGCACATAGGAAGTGGTATGAGAATGCAATATATAAACTCTAAGATTCTTTAGGTCCTTGAACAATGCATATGCCTACTTTTACATGATATCATACTTCAATGGGGAATCCCTCAATGTCCTGCTATAGTATGGTATAGGCCTCTCAAAATTATGTTCATCTTTTTGTAATAAAACACCAACAATGGTGTGCTCTGAGGAAAAATAAAACAATGTAAAGTATTTTTCATAATTAGGATTGGCGAGCATTGGGGCTTTGTTCAATGCCACTTTAATATCTTCAAAGGATTTTCTAGCTTCAAGGGTTCACTTATGTCACTTCCTTTCTTGAGCATTTTAGCGATATGCTTTATGATTTCATCTAGGTTAGGGATGAATCTTCTCAGAAAATTCACTTTCCCCAGGAAATATTGCACTTCTTTTTGGCTTTTGGGTGTGCCATTTTTTAGGTTTCCCTCAAATATGTTTAGATCTATCTTTATTCCCTTCTTTAAAATAATGTGCCCAAACGACTTCCCCTCTTCCATGCCAAAATTAGAATTTTTGGGGTTCAATGAAATGCCAAACTTCCTACATTTTTGAAAATCCCTTCTTAGATGTTTAAGATGTTATTCATCAGAAACTGAATAGACGCTAATATCATCTAAGTAAATAAAAATATTTTTTTCTTTCTCATCAGAAAAAGCTATATCCATATCCCTTTGAAATGTTCATCCTTCATTCATGATCCCAAAAGGCATCGTAGCATTCATGAATGTGCCCCATGGTGTTGTAAAAGATGTCTTTTCATGATCATCAGGGTGTACCATGATTTGATTGTACCCAAAGAAACCATCCAACATTGACATTTTCTTAGAACCAACCACTTTCTATAGAATTTGATCCATCTTAGGCAGTGGGTAATTGTCCTTGAGGGATACTCTATTTAGATTTCTAAAGTATACACATAATCTGATCTCTCCACTCTTCTTTCTAATAGGTACCAGATTTTCCACCCATCTAGAAAATTTCAAAGACATTATGATCTTGGATTCAAACAACTTCTTTATCTCTTTCTCAATTAAGGGTAGAAACAAAGGATTGATTCTTCTTAATTTCTGTTTGAAATTTTTATGATCCTCTTTGATTGGAATCACATGTAGAATCACCTTGGTATCATAAACTTTCATATATTCATAACTCCAGGAAAAAACATTAGTCAATTCTTTCATTAAATTGATTTACCTTTGCTTGACCTCTGGGCTAAGTGTATTGGACAACTTAATGATCTCGGGATCTTTCTGAGTCCCAATGTTGCAATCTTCAACATCTCCATCATTTACAGTAATTGTAGGACTTCTAGCCACATCATTATTGTCAAAGAGTTTCTCTAATGGGACCAAGCATTTGGGAAAGATGTTTTTTTTTTTAATTTCATTATATCTTTACCAAAAATTTGATTCTTGAAGTAACCATCATTTGTGAACACAACTACATCTTCTTCTTCACCACAATATTCCTCATCTATATTCAAATTTTCAAATTCATCCTCCATCTTGAGAAAACTTTATATTTGTTTATCATCTTCGAAAACTTGCCAGTAATTAATATTATTTGGTACTGTTGGCATGTGCTTGACCTCAATCTCATATTTTTTGTTAGGGAAAATCTATATTTTGAAGACTGAGGCTGAAGTATCCAGGGCATCAACAATATGATTTTTCCCTCTTGGAATCACTGAAAGATTATACTCTGTAAATTTCTCAAGAAGATCAAGCACTATATTTCTATAGGCCATCATCGTAGGATTCTTTGCTTGGTATATACCCTTTATATGATTGATAATCATCTTATAATATCCATGTACATCTACTCTCTCAGCATCCATTTCTTTCAAAGTCTTCAATCCCAACACTAATTCGTCATATTCATCCTTGTTGTTTTTGCAATCGAAAGCGAGCTTATAAGAACACAATTTTGTACTTCCTTTGGGGAGGTTAATCCACACACTAGACCCTGCACCTTCTCTGCTGATAGCTCCATCAAAGCTCATATTTCACATCCGATTTTCTCCATCATTTTGTTGCTCTGAACTTTCCTCATTTTGTTGATCAGATTGGTCTTTGGAAGCCATTATCAATCTCCGACACTTTCTCTTCAAAATTTGAGTCATTAAATAAAATGGAAGGACCAATCTCATTCTCCACAAAGTAAATGGGATTTTTTTTTGGATGGGCTTTGTAACTAACCATGTACTTGAGCAATACTTCCCTGTACAACCTTCTATATTGAGCAAAGATAGGGATAGTGGCATATGACATATCCATTTGAAAAGTCCCTTTCAACTTTGCAGCCCATGACATAGATAAAAACATACCAAATTTAGGAGGGATATCAACAACCACCACATCCATGACCATATTTTTTGCTGGAATTTGAGACAAAGATACCACCAGATATTTGAATAAGCCCAAGAAATTCACCTTCCTTGAATCTGTTAGCACTGATAGTCACCCTCAGGTTGTGGAAGGATGAGCCCAGTACCCATCATAATTTTTAGTGGATGTTTGGTTTATATGAGTGGAGGTCAATGGAAAAAAATCAATATATGAATGATGTTCAACAAAGAAATGGACAAGAAATGTACAGGGAAGTGAGGGCCACAACTAACTTCAATCAGTGAATTGAGTTTAAGTGTGAGCATAGGGAAGACTTAGTAAGAAAGGTGGACAAGAATGTTATGGGCATCAGGCCTTCAAGCATCTTGGAGAAGAAAAACTCAGACTTAAGATAACTCTTAAGCTCAAGGTTTAGACACTGAAATATGTCCAAACAACATAGTCACAACAACACAATGATCAAACCTACATCACCATGCAGCTACAAAAACTTGACTGGATCCTCCATGCCTGAGCCATTAAGTGTAAGAGGGGAAAAGATCACAAGGAAGCTGACTAAAACTGGTCACGATACCACTGCAATCAAACCTACATTACAACATCATAACAACCCTCAACTAGATCCTCCATGCCCGAGTGTTTTAGCACATTTTTTACAAAGAGTTGAAAAGAGGTTGACTTCTATTAATCTGAAAGTCTCAAATCTGATACATAACTAGAGAACAGTTTTGGCATCAAAAAATTACAAAGTAGGGATCTTTTCTCAACTAGTTGACGACCATAACAAAATATAAAAACTATCTATTTATACTCATAACAATCGCCAACAATCAGGAGTGTTATCTGATCACTACAATCAAAGCTTAGTGTCAGTGACTTCTTTTGTCAGATTGAACGTGCATTCCTCTGTTAGATGCGAGCTCAGATCAACTTGGTTCTGCAGGGAAATATGATTTCAGGGGTACCATGGGCTGACGGTTCACTCCCCACGGTTGGGCCTTCCATGCCTTCCATTTATGAAGTGAGCCAAGGTTTCAACCACCAAACCTACCTTCCATTAACTTCTTTTCCTCGGATATTGAATGAGACTTAATGCTCAGGGGTGTGGCCACTTTCTTCTCTCAGATAGGATGCCATATAAACATGTAATTGCAGGGCTTCTTAGAGGTGGTTTGGGTTTAGACTAATTTTGGGCCCACAATCCATCACATTTCACCACGTAGTATTTTCTCCATACCATGGTTTTCGTTGCGAGAATTCCCAAGAAAAATATCGCTCAAGCATGTTGCATCCCCGTAATAGACTGTGGATGCTGATCTGGTCACAATCTGAGATCTGGGCGCACTGACTAGATTTGGACCCACTGCCAAGCTTACTCGCCCACCAACTTTAGGATCTGCCAAAAGTGTGCTTTGGGGTGGGGTGCTACTTTTGGCACTGAACAAAAAAACCTCCCAAAGGATGATCTAAAGTGGAGGCCAGATGTCACCATGTTGATGTGTTGCGGATGGATAGGTAACATGTGTCACATGAAAACATGTTGGAGGCATGTCTGAGAATACTTGAAAAGAGTGCCATGTGTCAAAACCATAAGGGTGCCACTTGTCTGTGCTGATAGAAAACATGCATTTGGATCTACAAGGCTCAGGGGCTAGCTCCTATTTACCTACTATGATTTTACCTGAAGCTATGGATCTAGCGACATGTGGCTCTTTGAATTGCATGGTCGAGATCCACTCTGGGTCTCTAGGCTCCGATAGAACACAAACTCAAACCTGGGCTTCCAACTGATTTACCCAGAGCCATCGCTATGATGACATGTTCCTTCTTGAATGTATGACTGAGATCCACTCTGAGTCTATGAGATCCAAGAGAATCAAAACTCAAAATTTGGTTTTCCAAGTGCTTTTACCCAGGGCCATGGATCTGTTGATGTGTGGCCCTCTTGAGATCTACGGTTGAGATCCCTTCATGGCTCTAGGATTCAAACTTCTCAATAGTCAACATTTACTTGCCCCAATCAAATCCGCTGGATTTAAGGATCTGATGATGCGTGGATCCTGGATTTGGATGACCAATATCCACTCTGAGTCTCTGGAAACTTCAATAAATCCGACATTTCGGGCCTTCGGGACCTTGGGGAGGTTTTATCACTGAAATTTCGTCCGCAAATGGTTACATAAATCTAGCATCTCCAAACAACTATTAGTTCATCCATGGCCCAAAAAATGCATTTCCAAAGGGCACAAAACTATACAACTGGTTATAAAATCAGCATGTGCTCAAAATTCAAAGCAAGAACGCACATGTGCACTAGTCGAAAACTCCGAAAAAATGCACATGCACTCGATGCACGATTGTGGATGCAAAAAACTGCGAACAATTTAGAACAATGCATTAATGATTTTGGTCGGCCTCCCACCCACTTCTGGTTTAGCTCCCAAGTCGATTTGACCCCCAAATCCACTCTAAATCCGAGTGGGGGACTGGTCAAAGACCTAAAGGTTCCCTAAAGGGCCCCTTGTTCACACTAAAGACCGGTTGGATAATACCTCAAAGATTTGCTATAAAAAGAGGCCATGGGTGTACTATGTTTCCAAGAATCCATTTGTATTGTTATGTTGCCTCTATTCTCCTACAAGGAACCTCTTTCCTCATTGGAGCATATAAGCATCATTTCATCTGGCCATTCACATCACCTCTTGAGTGAATGAGCTTTGGATTTCCTCACCATTTCCTTTTAGTTTTTTATTTGTAAGAAGAGCTCAATCCTTGGGGGTTCAAGAGCCCTCCCAAAGAGGAAGAGGGGACCCATAAGCCTCCCTTTCTCTTTGGTGTTTGACCACTAATAAAATTTATCCATTGGTGGCATGGATATCGTTCTTTATTTATTTTTATTTCCCTTATGCACATTAGTTTAGTTTCTTTAATTGCTATTAGATTAGTTGTTTATTTTCTTATTGTGCTTGATGTTCCTAACTCTTTCACTCACTTCTGTCCTGTCTAGCTAACCCAACTGGACTTGTAAGTGTCCTTCTTTTTCTCATTTAGGTGACGAAAGGGATATAACATATTGGCAACTCCACTAGGGATAGGTATCAATTTCCTCCCCATTTGGGTTGTTTGAGGATTTATTTTTGGTTTATTTGACTTGCAGGAACCATAACAGGCCCAATCCTGCCTGCAAAAAGCTAAATTCGGAGCTGAGCTAAGAGAATTTCATCCAAAATTTTCTTCCCAACCATGTAACAGAAAGTGTGTGGGTTTTTTAACCCATAGGCATTTCTTCCAAGCATGAGCGCCAAACTCACTATGTTTCTTAGCGCATTCTATGCACCTGCACCAAAAGGTCATTTTTTATTTGCGCATTGGTGCCAAATGCGCCTATGTCTTCTCTGTGACCCATGCATCTGTCCAGAAATTCACACATTGTAAGGGTTTTTGTGATCTGTTGAAGGCCCATAGCCTTCTTAAGATTGATTCTATGCAAATTTTAATATGCACCACACTTAGATTCCCTCTCCACATGAAGGGTTAGTCAAAACATAGGCACTTAGGGGGTTAAAATTCATATTTATCCTTTTTTTGCTTTCATTTTTCCACATGGATGGCTTGCTTTGATTAAAGTTAAGTTGGAATCATTCTATATCACATATATAATCACTTTCATTGGGACCAGAAATTGAACGTCGATTACTGAGTATGCTCTTCTCTGGTGCCATAGAGCAATCTTGAGAATCAAAAAAACAATTGAGGAGAAATTTCATCTCCCTTAAAAGATAAAATCTTTAGGAGAGGACAACAACCCCCTCGAGACTCCTCTTAGTTTCATTTTCAAACACATCTTAAATTTGTAAGAGCCCATACATGCCCACATGCTACAAAGATAGGATAGTTTTGAATCTACTTTCTTAGATTACATCACTAGGGAAATTTAAAGTTTTTGTTATGGGCCCATACATGCCCACATGTCCACAATCTAGGATAGTTTTTGAAGATTTCTTAGATTAAATCACACAAGGAAGTTAAAGGATTGGTAAGGACCCATATGTCCACATGCTAGTTCTCTAGGGGCTTTAAAATTTTGCAAGGTTGTACCAATGGAATTTAGTAAATTAGGTAATCAAAACTTGTAAGGACCACACGAAGGCCACATGCAGTAATGTGACACCTAACTTATTAAAAATTTGGCACACTTTCACTTGTTCACACACAAAATCATGACTCACTCACATAGTTTCATCTAGAATAGTGGAGGTTGAAGTAGGTTTCCTCCAAAGGGATTTCGAAAAACCCCACCCTTTTCTTGATGAGACTATCCACTCCCACTTAATTTCAACGAGATTGGTTCACACCCCCAATTTCTTGAACAACCACATATAATTTTTTTCTAAAAACTCAATAATTTTTCCTCCACAGGAGGTGCCAAAAGAAATTTTTTAGTCTAGGTAGGATTTTAGGGATAGGCATCCAAATAACTCCCCGTTATTTGGTTCTCACATATTCAAATAGTAGAATTTTTCAAATAGGGACCTTTAAAATCCTCCAAGTCAAGTGTTCCTAACACTATAAGGAAGGGAGATACCCATGAAGGGTCGAAGGTTGAGGTCCGGTTGTTCTATGCATCCACCCTTGAGGCACCCACCTCTTGGACGGGATCCAGCTCGTGACCCATTTCTGAGGATGGAAATCTAAATTATGCACTTTGATCGAGGTACCTACTGACCAAATTTTAGGACATCTACCCAGGTGGCAATTGTGGGTTGCAATTGCACCTTGATCGGATTTTGTGTGTCTATTGGGAAATATCGCCAGTTATTTTGGGATATGCACCCTCTACCCCTCATTATAATTGATTATTTCATCCTTCACTATTTCCTCTTCCAGTGGCTTCAAACCCCACTGTTGAGTGCTATTGGAAGGTCCAGTTCTATTTGAGAGGAAGGACGTTACATATTTTTAGGACATGAGAATTTTCTTTCTTTTTTCTCCCACATGGACAAAATCCCCCTATCCACATATATTCTTCTTTGTCAATTGATTTATGTATGATGCTCTTGTGATTACAAAACGAGTGTGCAATATATTGTGAAGGTCCAAGTAAAACAAAGTCTCTTGTTCATTTATTACTCTCATCACCAGTTGCACACATTCATTTTTCTAGTCAGACATCATAGGGGACCCATAGAACCCCCATCCTTCGAGACGCTTTCAGAATCTCCCTCCCATTCGAGGAGGAGTTCCTAGTCTCACCAAATCATCCGCTCAGCCCTCTCACACCCCTGTGACTACTATTGTCCTGGGATCAACTTTGCTTGGTTCCACTTTACTTGGTTCTACTTCCCAAAGTCAACCATCCACTAGCTTTCCTTTACAAGGAAGCAAGGGGCAAACTTATTCCCAAGGAGGAAGTACCACCCCACCTAACCCCCCTCACAGGTAGGTAAACAAAACACTTACACCATGGCTAGAACTAATCCTCCACCACCACCCCAGATTCTTTGCTTTGGTTCCCTCAACATATCATATATGACTAAGCTCACCAATGATCCTATATTGCATGATCCCACATGGCCTACAATATCTACCAAACTACCTTCACACATCCCCAAGTTTGAAGGAAAAGCGGGAGATGACCCAACCAACCATATCATGACCTTCCACTTATGGTTATGTTCAAACATCATCATGGATGACTCTGTCCGATCAAGGTTATTCCAACATATGCTCACTGGACCATCAACCAAGTGGTATGTAGAAGAAAACTTTGGGTCCCATGTGACCTTTGAATCTTTGGTCAAAGAATTTTTGACCTTCTTTCAGCTACCAATCCATCATGACAATGGTCTCAAAATACTCTCATAGTTTAAACAAACCCCCACCACACACATCATTGACCACATTCACGAAAAGCATTGGTGACGTAGTCTATGCAAATCTTAAGATATCAAGCAACAATGCCTCAATTGGTTTCTAAAATCACTTGTTTCCCTCCTTGCCAAGGATGTGGCCACCACCTTCCCCTAGTCTGAAGAAGAAGACATCGACAAGGACAAACAATTCAAACTAATTTATTCACAGTCAGGATACTTATATACGGTACTACCCGATGCCCTAAGGCCCGTGCCATTCAACCAGGAAAAACCTGGGATGTCTCACTCCACGGATTGAATTATTGGTACCAAAACACACCAAAATCCACACCCCCAACAACCACTTCTGTATGGACCACCATAATATACGCCAGTATATCGAGGGACCCCTTATTATCCTCCTCCCCCTTATCAACAACCATACCTTGTTTCCCTTCCTTCACCATAAGTGGACCCCCGCTGGCACCCACAATGTGCCCAACTATCCAACCAAGTTCTGGTACCCCCTCTACCTCATCTTACACCCTAAGCACTAGTGAAAGTGCTACGCCTTCCTATGTACCCTACAGATCATTGCCACAAAATAATCCGTAATTTCCATTTCCTAGCCCCCCACAACCCATGGCTCCACCACAAGGACACCCACATGCTGGGGTTAATTTTGTTCAGCCCTCTCCCATTCAACAATACCAAAATTTTGAACACCTGAATATGAAAAATCCGATGCATCAGT
>JASDQU010689130.1:58549-74939 GCA_032191745.1 Picea mariana
CGTGTTTTATTCATTGTCACCCTCGGGAATCAAATCTGAAGCTTTAAGTGGTTCGACAATGGTGCCAGAATGTTAGCACTCTATAAATTTGTTCAAATAATAAAAAAACAAAACAAAGGTAACCTACAAACCAACTTTAGAACTGGGTATTAGCCTGCTCAGCTAAGGGAGGGATCTCTTATGTCACTTGGTATTTGTTTGGAAATCAATGGCTAGGTTTTGTTGTTTGGGGGGTGTTGTATAATTTTGCTGGCAAGGAAAGGTAGGGACACTTAGGTCTATGGATTCCAACTTCTAAAAACGAATGGAAGAACTGACTAGTCGGTAGAACTCTCAAAGGATAAAGGATAAATGAGGCGATGAATCTAAGTTTTAAATTGAAATTTGCAGAGTGTAAGAAGAAAGGAGAAAACAAGTAAGTACAGCAGAGAATTAATGAAATGAATTATGAATTAGTTAGGAAGAACTTAACACAGTTTAAATTGCTTGATCCAAGAGCATCGCAAGATCAGTTTTGGGCCTTTAAACTATCCAATTTAAACAGAAGACAATGTAAATAAAATAAAAAATACATGAAATACATACAAAGAGAGAAGACAAAACTCAAACCACCACCATTAGAATCTTTTGATGGAAAATTCAAGACTTCTACATGTGTATTCTATTCAGCTTCAGAAAACTACATTCAAGATCGAATAGCTAGAATTATTCTCTTGCACTTCTTCCAACACTAATACATTTGGAACCCATAACATTTGTAAAATTTGAGTTCGTTTGGTTTGAAACCGATTAAAATAATTGAAATAAAACGTTTTAGTTCCTAAATTTAATTACAAACATTACAAATGACAGTTTCAGTTTTTTGAAACTGATTACAATAATTTGGCAAGAAAACGTTTCATGATCTGGCTTCTTATTCCTTTGATGCTTCAACTTATTTCCTTGCTACTTTCTCTTCTTTGATATTCCATGTGGTCTTCCATATTCATTGTCACTTGTACATCATTTACTGGACCCTGGAAAATTTCACATTGTCTTTCCTAGCCGTACTATCTCCTTCCATTGCAAGTCAGAAGGGATATCATAATCCATCATTTCTTTGATCAGGATCTCCAGTTCAATGCAGGAGGTATATGTCGTGACTGGTAGTCCAATTTTCACTTCTTTGAACTGATTCAAAATCTCAAAATATGTAATCAGATGTTCAATCAGGGTTGCTCCTTTCATATTTTCCTCGAGGGTTTCAAACTTTGAGTGATCCATTCTACACTGAGTGAGGTGAGCGTTGTATTCTTCCTGATCATATAATTTTCCTTTTCCATCCCAAAATTGTGGGAGGCCTTTAATAAATAATTCTTCAAACAAATCCTTGAACTCTTGAACACTTTTCTCCATCTGCGTTGCCTTGGTTTGGAATGATTTCAGTAGGGTATGTTTAGTAATAACCCTCCTAGACCAGATGATTAATGTAGTTCTATTTTTAAATACAATGGTCTGAAGTTCTGGAGTGGGGATGGAGTTGAGAATGTTTATGGCTATTGGATTAATTTCTGAGTTTATATATTTAACATGATTGACCCAAGGTTCAATTCTACTAGGGTTCCAACAAAGCCTCTAAAATTATCGGCCCTCCTGGTAAACCATAAGGCAATACAACGCATAGAGTTCTCTGTGCAGTCTCACCTGAAATAGTCTTAATGGGTGACTGCAATAGTCAGGTATTTGAATCCCAGGATTGAATGGAGATCTGGAAAGTGTGCACTGAGAGTTCTATTTAACTTATTAAAGCAATAAACTGTCATTCATGATTATGCATGGAATATAATCAAGTCATTCATTCAACATGCTACTATCTACTTAGAAATAGTAATGAACATATGCACTTGATAAGATAACACAAGTTTTACCATGGTTCACCCTCTCCTGGGCTACGTCCACAAAGATCTGGATCTTGAGCTCTTTTATTATAGTAGTTCCAAAACTATAGCTCCACGTGCTTTACAGCTCTTCTTAGTTGGGTCGAGATCTATTATGAGCCATACTAGATCACTCCAGGCTCCTCAACCTACTATCTAACCCTCAATATCTAGCCTCCTTAATCCTCTCCATCTCAACAACTTACCAAATTAGGTCATATAGAAAAATATTACAACTAGCTATCAAAAAGGAATCCTCCTCAGGACCCTCTATATCCGCCTCTCCCTCTCCTCTATAAGACCTAGGTATCTATATTTATACATTTCTGGCTCACCAACCATTATAGTGTATTGAAAAAAAACTAACCCTATCATCATTAGGTCTTCCATGCATGCGTCTGTGTTGCACTTCCTTCCAGCTGTCCCTTTCCTCATGCATACCTTCCTTCTCAAAATATCCTTTCTCTCCGTTTTGGCCTACTTCCAACATGCCCCGAACACTAACATGTGGATCTTCCCGAGCCACCTAACCTTTGTGTGCTTCTTTGATCTCTCTGGTGATCGCTTGGAACTTCTCCCTGAGCTTCATTTCTTGTGTTTGAGCCTGCACGGTCTTCTCCTTGAGTGCGTCCAATGTTTGCATAACAATGTCATCACTCACCAACCATGCACATTTTCCCTGGGTCTGTGCCATATATGTCTTGGATTCCTCTACTCATGTGATGACCTTTGCTTCTCATTCATGGAGTGGTTCCATTTGAGCCTGGTGCTCCTTTTTCTGCATCTGTGCAGTGATGAGTTCTTCCTGCAGTCTCTTCATATCTTGCACCCCTTTGACGCACTCCATGATGGACATTGTCTTATGCCTCTACTTGAGGTCTTGGATAGTTGCACTTATCCTTTCTCCTTCTTGGTCCCACTGCTGGACCTACTGATCTTCTTCCATCTTCATCCATAGTTGTGTTGCTTTGTCAAACAAGTCATCCTCTATGTGGACCTATTATTCTATATCCTGTATCTGATTTGTTTCCTCCTCCTTCCTTTTCCCCCTCACCTCCACTGGAGTGGTAGGTGTGAGATACTCATGGAGATTATCGATATCCTGTTGGTATTGATCGATTGTCTGCACAATCTGATCAATGGTCTCTGTTGTTGTGAGTTTGTCCACCTGTGCGGTCTTTGGAATATTCTCATAGGATATGACCACCTTCTACTCCAATCCCTTCACACGTTCCCTCTCCTCTTTGGTCTCAAGCTTGGCCTGCTCAAATATCAATTCCTGCTCATCCTGTTTATCTTTTACCTAATGCAGTTTAGTTGTATATGTGCGTGCCTGAGACTATACCTCCTGTGTAATACTAACTTGTAGTTTACATAGGGCCTTGGTTGGTATCCGTGGCAATACCAACTGCAATTGAGTTAAATACTTTAGTGGTGTCTACCCCACGATCTTGTCCATGCGTAGCATGCTGGGTGCAATGTGAAACATTATACTCGGTTGTGGTATTGTATGGACTGTATCCCACTTGCTTTCTTCAGGTTCTCCTCCTGTTTGTGATCTTGATGTGACCATTTCTATGCTATTTTCGACTACCTGCACTTCCCTAATCTTCTTGAGGAGTTGTCACATGTCTGTCATTCCTTCTTCAATTCTATCCCTTTGTCACACAACATTCTCAAAGTCCTAGAATGTGTGATCCTGGACCATTTGCGCTACCATTTCTACATCATCCTCTGTGATCGTGTTGTCTGGATGTTTTCTATGAGCTTTCATATTCTTGCACACACCCCCCATCTAGGTGGTCGGCCACTTAGTCTGGCCTAGCTCTTGTGGAGTAGGACTTGGTTTAGTCCCCTGTGCTACCTCGGTCTGCTTCTGTAGTACTTGGGCCGCTTGTGTATTGTTCTTCTTCCCAGCCTGGAATCCTGTCTTGGATGTTCCCCCTTTCTTTTGCTTTGGTTTGGTCTGACTTGTCCTTGGTTTCTTGGGCACTGTGAATTCCTGGGGTTGTGTTTTTTCTATTCCTACCTCCTTAGTATGTGTATGTTTCGACCTTGCCTCCTCCTCCTCTACCCTTGCAGGTATGTCTCGAGTGAGGATTGGAACCCTCCATTTGTCTTCCCAATCTTTTATGTCCATTTCTATTCCCCCCTCCGTGATGAAATAACACAGTTTTAGACATTGTTTGTTGGGGTCCTCTTGCACCTAGATCAACATCGAATGTCTAGTGGCCTTGAAGTTAGTTATGCCCTGGTAGTTTTCCATAGCTTGTGGTTTTATCCTCCAAATGTTGGCGATGGTATCCTGTAGATCGTAAATATACCCTTCGAATATTGTTGCATTCATTCTTCTATTCTTGGCATCTGGAGCGGCTCCAAGAGATAAGTATCTCGCTCCATGATTGAGTTTGGGTCTGGTGGCAAAAAATGCATAGTTCGGTTCCTTCCATCCCATAATGGCTATCAGCATGATCAACCATGAATAATGAAATTTTTTCCCCAGATCTTGTGCATTGTTGCAGTCATATATAAACAGATTCAAAAGATAAGGGGCCCAGTTGATCATGGTGCCCTCGACACACTGTGTTGTAGTTGTGACAACCCCAACCGAGACTTCCTCCTTGCGACATTTTCTGAGCAACTTGCAGGTCATGATTTTTATGGCCATTCTTGTCGCGATGTCACTGATCCATTTGATAATGATTTCGCACATCCCCCTTTCAGTGACATATTTATTTTTCATCTCCTCATCTAGTGCTTTCTCCTTTGTTTTGTCCTCGATAAATTGTGTAGGATCCATGCCCTATGATGGTAGCCCTTTGATGTGCACAATGAGCTCTATGTCTATTGAGATGAGATTTTCTAGCCAAGAATATCCTCCATGTGTGATCGCCATCAACTTATTGATGCAAATTTTTGCATATTTTCCTCTGCCAAAGTGTGGTAGGTCCGACAGACCTAAAATCCCAATTTTTTCCATTCCTGCTGCCCACTTGACTGGTTGATAAATTGGTTCCCCAAAAGGATCTACACCCACAGTCTCTAGGTAGACTTTCTTTGCAAACTCCAAGAACTTGTGTGTGTTCGTTACATCATGGTATGAGTACCTTAATTTTTTGACATAGCCTAAAAAATCTTCTTTTACTCGTACCCCTTCTGGTATGCGCCACAAAAAAATTGTTGCGGCAGGTTCTCTATGCAGTGACCTAGGTACTGTCTACTTGTCCTTTCATGGTGCTGGCTGACTCAAGGTTCCCACCTCCATTGGTAATTCTTCGGCATACTGTTACAGTCGTCTAGTGACATCTTCGATTATTCCCTCTTATGGGTGTTCCAACATGATTTTCTATGACTCTTCGGGCTCAGCTGCTTCTTCCTGATTTAGATCCGTCCCATTGACTCTTGGGGCTGCTTCAGGGTTTTCTAGTTGCACTTGGCTTCCTACAGCTTCATTTTGTTGGTCCTGTCCCTCTTTTGGCCTATTGATGTCCATGCCCATAGGTGTTTTCTATTGGGTTTATTCTACCAAAAGTATCTGGCTTCCTGGTGTTGTATCCGGTGATGGGATTTCGTCCACATTTATGACTTATGGAAGATGTTGTTCACTTCTTTGCAATTACGTTTGTGCTCTAGTCCTAATTTTGGGTTTTCTAGAAGTCTCACTCGGTTTTGATTATTTTGGTGGTGCCATGGTGGTAAAATTCGATCATCTATCAAACTTAGTAGCCTCTGCGACCTCTATAAATGTATCTCTTTACTTCGTATTCTCTATCGCTCTCTACCTCTTTTAATTTCGCAATAAGATTTTTGCTCCTACGTCCTTTCTTTGTATGGGAATTGTGTGAATATTGTCGAAGAAGTTACCTTTAATACGGATTCAATGAACCTCTGGTTCCTTCATACTTGAAATTACATTCCCTTGCCATCTCCAGTTGGCACGATTAATGTGGCGTCCCATCAATCATTTTCGATATTCAATTCCTCTAGCCCTCGTCACTTAGCGCTTCTTTTTTCATCTTTGCCTTTCCCACCTATTTTTGTGTTGAGCTAACAATTGTCCTTGTATTCTTTGGGATCGTATTCTGAGTGTGCATGCTCCTTCTCCTTTCGGCGCACTATACCTCTGTTGGTATCGTTTGATATCCTGCTTTGCTTTTATCTTTTTTTTCCCTTTTTTTTTTACTGCACGGTGACTTTCAAGTTGTGGTTGGTCCACTATCCTTGTACAGCTTCAGTCGACTCCCATTGGTCATCGCTCTGAGGTTTTTTCCTCCTAAGTCCTTGAACTGTACATCTCCCCCATCTGTGACAGTTTTTACTTCGTACGGTCCTAACCAATGCATTCTATGTTTTCCTTGATGATGAATGGATTTGTTGTCATACATCAACACTAAGTCTCCTTCCTTGAAAGTTTTATTCTTGATATGTCTGTCATTCCAAGATTTGTCCCTTTCTTTTTGAACTTCTTGGTGGAATCCTGCTAAGATCCAATCTTCCTCCATGATCATCAATTGATTCATCATGTATTGTATTGCACCTCGTTCTGTCATATCTGTAATTGCTACTATGCATAGACTGGGTACCATAAATTCTAATGGCACCACTTCTTGTTTTCCATATACCAATCTGAATGGTTTGTGTCCTATCAACTTCTTGCATGTGGTCCTGTATGCCCACAATAATACTGGTATTTTGAGGTCCCTATCATCCCTATTTACATTACAGATGTTCATCAGTGCATTCTCAAGGATTTTGTTAAATGCTTATACTGTTCCATTTGTATGTGGGTGATATGGTGTGCTCTTTTGATGATGCACTTCAAGTTCTTCATTCATATCCTTAATAGTTTTGTTAATGAAGTGAGTGTCTTGGTCTCTCATCAAAATCCTTGGGGAACTGAATCTAGTGATTTCTTGTTCAAATAGAAAGTGTGTTGATGTTTTTGCGCTACAATATTTGACTGGTGTTGCCTCCACCCATCTTGTTAGGTATTATGTCGTGGTGATAATGTACCTTTCTCTTGTCCTCTTTGTTGGTGGGTTAATTGGTCCTACAAAGTATATTTCCCATTTGTTGAATACCTGCAAAGTTACCCGTGGTTGCAATGACATCTCATCCCTTCTATTGGGTTTTCCAACCCTGTGACAGACCTCACATCCCTGGCAGTATTCTTTCGAGTCTCTATGAATGGTCAGCCACCATAGTCTTGCACGCAATATATTCTATGCGGTAGATTTTCCTGCATAATGTCCTCCTACTATTCCCTCGTGGGCTTCTGCTAAAACCCTTGGTATTTTGTGTTCTAGCACATATCTTCACAAGATGTTATTTGTGCCCATTTTATATAAGTGTCCTGCAATCAGTTGATAGTCGACATCCCGAACTACCAGGATTTTCTTATGTGTGATGTTATATTCCCGTGGCGCAGTAACTATGCTCAAGTAATGGATGATATCTGCAAAGTATTCCTCAACAATCAGGACTGAAAATAACTATGTGTCTAGAAATTTGTCCTCTAAAATTGTAGGTTATTCTTTGTTCATGACCCTTGATAGGTGGTCAGGTCCTACATTCAATTTCCTTGGCTTGACTATTACTTCAAAATAAAATTCTTGAAACAATAGTAACCATCGATAGATTCCCCCCCCCAACATTGGCTTGTTGACTAGGTACTTAAGGGTTGAGTGATTTGTGAACATTTTAATTTTTTTTCCTAGTAAGTAATGTCTGAACTTCTGCAATGCATAGACCATAGCTAGGCCTTCCCTCTCTATAGTGTTATAGTTATGCTCTGATTTTGATAGTTTTTTCCTTGCAAGTGCTATAGTATGATCCAAATATCTTGCTCCTGGATGTGCCAAAGTAGCTTCGAGTGTTATGGATGATGCATCTACATGTACGTGGAATGTCTTCTCCCAGTCTAGAAATACTTGTATTGGCATAGTTACCATTTTTTCTTTCAGCGTATCCAGACCGTGTTGACAATCTTCATTCCACTAAAACTTTGTATCTTTCCTTAACAATTTCTCCATTGGCACGGTGATCTATGCATACCCTTTGATAAATTTTCTATAGTACCCTGTGTGTCCCAATGTCGCTCTTAGTTGACAGATTTCTTTTGGTGGTGGCAAGTTAAACATTACTATAATATTTGCAGGATCTACTAGTAAGCCTTTTTTGCATACTATATGGCCCAATAGTATCACAAACAATGTTCCAAAGGTAAATTTATTGATGTTCAATGAGATCTGGCACTACTTGCACCTTTCTAGCATTAACCGCAAGACTTCTACATGGCATTTCAACATACTATAGATTGTCCAATCATCCAAGTATACTTCTAGAAACTAGTGGATAAATTCCTTAAATGCAGCTATGACTACTTTGGAAAATATTGTTGGCACATTCTTCAGTCCAAATGGTATGACTATGTACTGGTAGGATCCCCATTCTATAGTAAATGTGGTCTTGTATATATCTTCCTGTGCTATCTTGATCTGGTGGTATCCTGATAATCCATCAGTGAATAAGTAAACTTTGTGCCCTCCTACGTTCTCCAACACTTCATCCATGAAAGGTGTAGGGAAAGGGTCATGTAGGAATGAATCATTCAACTTCCTCAAGTCGATGCATATTCTTATCCCACCTTGTTTTTTCTCCTAAACTACCATCGGACTTATCCATTCTGATTCTTCCACAGGTTTTATGATTATGGCTTTCAACATTCTATCAATCTCAACTTTAACTTTCTGCTTATATATCGGGTTTAGTATGTATGGTCATTGTCTGATTGGTATTTCTTCAGCTCTGAGTGGTATCTTCATTTCTCCTAGCTCTCCATTTATGCTTTTCATTTCTATAAATGTTTTGGGGAACATATTGTTGTACTCCCGCAATAACTCTGTTATGATTTCTATTGTTTGTTCATCCCAGTAGTCTCCAATGCTGGCCATTTTGGGATTCTCAACTGTCCCAATGTTGACTTTCTTCACCTTGATCGATGCAACAATTACTTCTTATTCTATAGGTGGACCTTCCACTTCTCTTTCACCTTCCACTTACTCAATCTAAATATCTCGTGGGTCATCTTCATCTGTAGCTTCTTCCTACACATGGTAGAATGACAACAGTTCTTTCACTTTCTATATGTTTCGTTGTTGTTCTTCTATTATGATGTTGACTTCTGGTTCCTTAATGAATATCACCCATGTTTTATGTTTAAGTGTTGCATCTATGTTGGGGTTCTCATGCTTGAATGGGAAAGTGATTGTAAAATTTTGTTGTAGTACTGTTCTTCCTATATGTAGTTCATGGTATGTATACTAGTTTTTTGGTATGCCTTCTAAGGTAAGTATGAAATAATGAGGCCATTCCTCTAAGGGTGTCATTTTCCATAGCGCTCTACACTTCTCCAAGTTTTTTGCTGGTGCCCCCTATCCATCGTACTTCGGCTGCTGGTTGTTTCTCTATTTTGCACCAAACCTTGTGCATAGTAACCACTTACATTGGTACCAATCCTTGATTGTTTCCTTATGTGCACCTTGTTAGCACTTTGTAAATCTGTTTGGTTGATAAAAAAATGACATAGGTAACTATTTCAACCAACTTTGAGACCTGAAACTAGCCTTTCGGACCTGGAGAGGGTGTTATCACTGAAATTTCGTTTGCAAATGGTTACAGGAATCCAACATCTTCAAACAGTTATTAGTTCACCCATGGACCAAAATTAGCAAAAATTCATTTCCAAAAGGTACAAAACTATACAACCAGTTATAAAATTAGGATGTGATATGACTATACAGGGCACGCGCGCACATGTGCCATCAAGATATGCAGGAAAATCACACATGTGCACGATGCATGACTATGGATGCTAAAATCCACGCACACTTGATAACGACACATTTATGATGTTGGCCAACCTCCTACCCACTTCTGGTTCAGTTTCCAAGTCGATTTGACATCCAAATTTCGGCTGGATCCAATTGGGTTGCTAGTCAAAGACCTAAAGGTGCCCTAAACAACCCCTTTTCACACTAAAAGTTGGTTGCACAATACCTCAAAGTGGTGCTATAAAACAATGCCATGGGTGAACTACATCTTCAAGGAATTCATTTGCAAGGTTATCCTGCTGCTATTCTCTTGGGGAAACCTCTTTTCTCATCAAGAGCATACTAGCACCATTCCATTTGGACAATCCACATCACCTTTTGAGTGGGTTAGCTTGGGATTCTTTCACCATTTCTTTCAAGTTTTCAAGTTGTAAGAAGAGCTCAATTTTGGGGGTCCAAGAGCCCTCCCTTGGAGGAAGAAGGGACCCAAAGTCCCCTTTCTCTTTGGTTTTTTCTTTTCACTAATACAATCCTTTCCATTGGTGACATGAGTCTTGTTTGTTTCTTGTTCTTATGTCTCCATGCACAATAGTTTAATTGTTTTTTCCTTTCCTAGTTTAGTTCTTAGCTTAGTCTTTTATGTTTATTCTTCTAACCCTTTCCTTTCCTGATGTCTTGCTTAGCTAACCCAACTAAGCTTGTAAGCACCTATGTTTTTCTCATTTAGGTAACAAAAGAGGCAAAATAGATTGACGACTCCACTGGGGAAAGGTATAAATTTCCTACCCCATTTGGGTTATTTTAGCTCTTCTTTTTACTTATTTAACTTGTAGGTACCATAACCGACCCAAACCGACTTGCAAAACATCAAATTCAAAGCTGAGTTGAAAGAATTCCATCCAAAATTTTCTTCACGGCTGTGTGACAGTTGTGCACAGGTTTATTGGCCCACAGTCACGCATCGTGCGCACGTGCACCAAAATCACTACATTACTCAATGCCTTCTGCACACCTACGCTCAAAAATCTTTTTCAGCTCATGCATTGATTCTCATAGTGCCTCTGTCTAGTCTAAAACCCGTGTACCTGTGAAAAAAGAACACATTGTAAGATCTTTTATGATCTGTTGAAGGCCCATAACCTTCTTAAAGATGATTCCATGCATGTTGTAATCTGCACCACACTTACATTCCCCCTCATATAAAGGGATAAGGAAAAACACATAGGCACTTAGGGGTTAAAAATCATTATTTTTCCTCTTTTTGCTTTTTATTTCGCCACATGGATGGATTGCTTTGACTAAAAGTTGGAATCATTCTACATCACATATAAAACTTGCATTGGGACTAGAAATTGGATATCAAATGTTGAGTATGATCTTCTCTCGTGCTCTAAAGCGATCTTGAGAATCAGAAAGAGGTTGAAAGACAATTTCATCTCCCTTAAAAAGATAAAATATTTAGGAGAGGACAATAGCCCCTTGGGACTCCTCTTAGTTTATTTTTCAAACACATCTCAAGATTGTAATGGGCCCATACATTCCCACATGCTACAAAGATAGGATAGTGTTGAAATCCACTTTCTTAGATTAAATCACTAGGGAAGTTTAAAGGTTTTGTAACGGGCCCATACATGCCCACATGATCACAATCTAGGATAGTTTCAAAGATTTCTTAGATTAAATCACATTAGGGAGTTAAAGGAATAGTAAAGGACCGACATGTCCACATGATAGATTCCTAGGGAATTTTGAATTCTGCAAGGTTGTACCAATGAAATTTAGCTAAATAGGTAATAAAATACTTGTAAGGACCAAGTGAAATCCACATGCAGCAAGGTGACACCTAATTCATTAAAAAATTGGCACACTTTCACTCATTCACACACAAAAGTCACCTCTCACTCACATAGTTTTCATCTCGAAACGTGGAGGTTGAATTAAGTTTTCTTCAAAGTGATTTCAAAACACCCCACCCTTTTCTTGACGAAACTATCCACTCCCACTTAATTTCAACGAGATTGGCTCACACCCCCAATCTCTCAAACAATCACACCTAAATTTTTTCGAAAAACTCACTAAGTTTTCCTCCATAGGAGGTGCCAAAATAAATCTTTTAGTCTAGGTAGGATTTCGAGGATAGGCATCCAAATAACTCCTCGTTATTTTTTTCTCGCATTTTCAAAACAATAGAAGTTGTCAAATAGGGAACTTTAAATCCTCCAAGTCAAGTGTTCCTAAAACCATAAGGCAGGAAGATACCCATGAAGGGTTGAAGGCAGAGGTTCTGTTGTTCTGTGCGTCCCCCCTTGAGGAACCCACCTCTTGGACGAGATCCAACCCGTGACCCATTTCTTAGGCCGAAAATCTAAATGTCTCACTTTGACCGAGGTACCTAGTGACCAAATTTTAAGACATCTACCCAAGTGGTAATTGTGGGCTGCAATTGCACCTTGATCGGATTTTGTGTGGCTATTGGGAAATATGACCAGTTCTTTCGAGATATGCCCCCTCTACCCCTCATTATAACTAATTGCTTCATCCTTAACTAGTTTCTTTTTCGGTGGCTTCAGACCCCACTGTGGAGTGCTATTGGAAGGTCCAATGCTATTTTGAGAGGAAGGATGTTACATATTTTAGGACACGATCATTTGTTTTATTTGTTCCCCCACATGGAAAAAATCTACCTATCCACATATATGCTTCTTTATCAAAACACTTTATGTATGATACCCTTCTAATTACATTTGATTTGGATATATATCGTGTAAAGTTCAAAAATTGCAGCAAAAGCTCTTGTTTATTTATTACTCTCACCACCATTCACACACATTCACTCATCTAGTTGAACATCATAGGGGACCCACAGAACCCTCGTCATTCAAGACGCTTGCTAAATCTCCCTCCTATTCTAGGGGGAGTTCCTAGTCTTGCTAACTCATCGGCTCCACCTTCTCACACTCCTGTGAGTGCCACTATCTTGGCATTAGATTTTCTTGGTTCCACCTTACTTGGGTCCAATTCCCAAGGTCCACCTTCCACTTTCTCTCCTTTACACAGAAGCGGGGGGCCAACTTCCTCTCAAGGGGGAAGTACAAACCCACCTAGTCCCCTCCAACAGGTACTCAAAACACTCACACTATGGTCGGAACTAGTCCTACACCACCACCCCATTTTCCATATTTAGCCTCCCTCAACATACCAGATTTGACTAAACTCACCAATGATCCCATATTGCATAACCTCACATGGCCTGCAATGCCTACGAAACTCCCTTCAGACATCCCCAAGTTTGAAGTAAAACAAGGAGATGATCCTGCCAACCATATCATGACATTTCACCTATGGTGTTCTTCGAACAACATCATGGATGATTCCATCCGATTGAGGTTATTTCAATGTACACTCACTGGCCAATCCGCCAAATGGTATGTCAAAGAAAAATCTGGGTCCCACGCAACTTTTGAATCCTTGGCCAAAGCATTTTTGACCTTCTTTCAATTACCTGTTCATCATGACAATGGCCTTGAACTACTCTCAGATTTAAAACAAACTGCCTCTACACTTATTGCTTACCACATCCATGAATGGCATTAACAACGTAGCCTCTATAAAGCTGACGCTTACCCCCAATAGTTTCTCAATTGGTTCCTCAAATCACTTGTTTCCCTCCTTGCTAAAGATGTGGCTACCACCTTCCCCCATACCAAAGAAGAAGCCATCAGCAAGACCCAACAGTTTGAACTCATCTATGCCCAGTCCGAATACCTATACACGGTACTCCGGGACACCCCAAAACCCATGCCATTTGGCCAAGACAAACCTGGGATGTCTCACTCAGCAGATGGATTGATTGGTAACACTACACACCACAACCCACCGCCTCAACAACCACCCATGTATGGCTCACCTCAATATCTGTCGACATATGGAGGAATCCATTATTATCCTTCTCCACCTTATCAACAACCATACCTTGTTTCCCTGACTCCACCCATAATTGAACCCCTGCCAGCACCCCTAAACCACCCACCTATCCAACCAAGTGTCAGTACTCCCTCTACCTCAGCCTATACCCAAATCAGTAGTGAAAGCACCACGTCCTCCTACGTACCTTATGGAACATTCCCTCAACATAATCTGTACTTTCCATTTTCTTCCCCCCCACAGCCTATGGCTCCACCATAAGGACCACCACATGCTGGGGTTAATTTTGTTCAACTCTCTCCCATTCAACAATATCAAAATTTTGAACAGCTGAACACAGCGAATCCACCCCATCAATCGAGCAATACCAGAAAGAAAGGAAAAAATTGGAACAATAATAATCCAGGACCAAGAGGAAAGAAGAACCAACCCTAGCAGAACCAGTCTGTCGAGGGAAAACAAAACTAGGGGAATCAAAACCCCCAAGGGGGAAAAAACAATAAACGTCAAGGAAGGAACAACAACAATGTTAGGACCACCTTCCTTTGTGCCCTTTGTGGTGAGTTTGGTCACTATACTCACCATTGCCCCCAAATTTCTGACTTTAAATAGATGAAAGATTCTGTGAATGGACCACGTCCCTCAGCACCACTTGCACCTCAGTAGGCCAAACAACCATATGTGCAACAACCCTCCCCCAGTTGTACCACAAAACCCCATCACACACTAAGGGGTCATAAATACCCAACTAGACATACATCCTACCCCACCACAGTTGGGACAATATCCCAATACGGGCACCTCTGTTGATTGCACTATCCTCCTTACCAGTGAGGAAGAAGTGCTTCTGCAAATGCACAATCGTCAGTATAGCACACACCCTAAATTTTCTCCCACTACCTTGGAAGTAATTCCAGTCAAAAACAGACCCCCTCTCATAATTCCATGCCCTAATACTGAAACCTCCCTTCATATTCATCGCATCCCATTGCGCAGGAATGGCCACAATCCTCAAGCTAGGGCAACTCATAATTATAGTTTGGTCGATGACTTGGCACAATCCCCAGCTGCCATGTCAGTCTTAGAGGTCCTTCAAACTTGTCCCACCCTGCATAAGTCCTTACTTTCCTCCCTGGGAGGAGTCAACCCAGTCGATACCCGACTCATCACATTTGACCTCGACAGTGAAGAACCTCGCCTCCCTGCTCTTATTGCTTTTCAAATCCCTATAAAAATTCAGAACATTACAGTTCACTTATGCATCATTGATGAAGTTGCATCCACCTATCTCATGTCCAAATCCGTATGGCAGAAACTTGGTTCCCTTGAACTCATACCATCTGTCATTACCTTAAGATCCTATGATGGAAGACCCTCATCCCCTAAAGGACTCTTCCAAAATTTCCCCGTCGAGCTCGGTGAAAAAACCATTCTGATTGACATTGAGGTTATTGATGCACCGCTCGACTATAATATCTTGTTTGGTCATAGCTAAATGTATGCTATGAAGGTCATCACCTCTTCTATGTTCTGAACCATGATGTTTCCCCATAATGGAAATATCATTACCATCATTCAAGTATCACATTACGAGCCTAACCCTTCATCCAACATAGATAGCATCCTCCCTTTTATCCACACTAATCCTGATGCCTATCCACTCATTGAGATGGGCCCCGAAATCTTCAAAGACCCATCCTTGCTAGGGACCTACCATGGAGAAACACCGCTCCTCCATCCCTCCACACAAGTATGTGTCGTATCCTCCAATGGAATGACAACTGAAACTAACCTCACTCCCACCAAGGCCTCTTTCATCCCTGACATTCCACTAGTCACAAAACTTCTCCCTCAGGAATCCCCTAGAACTAATTCATCTCGGCCTATTCCTGATCTTCCTTGGGGGAAGATCTTGGTTTGGGAAACAGTCCCCCAAGCCCTTACCCAAATCCCTTTCTTTTACCCCTCACTAGGTGTACAATCTTTCCAGGTCACTACAACGCTTACCCTTCCTAATATGGTGTTGGCAATCCCAGTTTGGTATTTACATCCACCCGATATGGTTCCTCAACCATCCCTCCCTCCCCAAATAGAAGGAATCCTGATGCAGATTCCCATACTCACTCCCACCATACCCCCTACACCCCCACTCACTAACCCCCCTGCTACAAATGGGGGAAAGCGAAAGAAGAAGGATCCCACAACTCCACTTCCCCCACGTGTCCAACCTCCTTGTGCTCTATGCGAGAAAGACAGACACCCCACCAAAAAATTCCCATCTCTCCTCAAGTTACATAATCTCATCCAACTCCCTCCACCACCACCACCGCTCGTCGCTTCCTCCAGTATTTCTGCTATCTCACAGAACACAAGTAACAAAGGACTGTGAACCAAATTTGCATGCGCCATCTCTTCAGAATATGGCCATTACACACACCACTATCCATCATTACCTCAATTCCAACAGACACTAATATTTGTATGCCAGAGCTTTCAGCAAACACCCCCCTCAAATCCTGTCACCGACATCCATTATGTCACAACCTCAGTCAAAGAACACATGAGATGTCCTTTATCTCTATGAAAATCACTTGACCATATCACATATCAATGTCCTATGATCATTGAATACAGGCATCGTCAACTAGCCCCTATTCAAAATCATACACCCCCTCCTGCAACAGACTCGATAAATACCCTTACCACATCAATTGATAC
>JASDQU010689132.1:36550-54923 GCA_032191745.1 Picea mariana
TAGCCAGAGAACATAGGGGGTTGTAGCCTCCTTCTAGTTGTAGCCAGAGAATTGGGGAGTTGGAGCTTCCCTCAGGTTGTAGCTTGAGAAACTAGGGGGTTGGATCCTCCTTCCAGTTGCAGCTGGAAAACAAAGGAAGTTGGTGCTTCTAATGAATGTAATTTTTCAAGACATATAAGAAAAAACATTATGTGGTTTTCTCTCACTTTGGGTTTCCACATAAAGCACTGGTGTATTGTGTATGTGTATGATTGTTCATTTGTTCATTACTCATTATTGGATGATAATTCTACATTGATACAACACTTGGATTATTTGGTTAAAAAGGATTATCATTGCTCTATTACTAATTCACCCCCCACCTCTCAGTAATCCAACACCATTTACAATTATGATGAACTATTTCACACTATCATTTAAAATCATGTGCGTGTCAGAACTAGAAGGCCCTGAGTTTGTCATGAAATAGAATTAAAATATCATTGACCATTAAAATAGAAACTATTCATAGTTTTAAAGAAACAATATAAGCATAACAAGCTAGTATAGTAAGGGAAACCTGGTTTACATATAAAATATATGGACATTGCCAGTGAAATTGAACCAAAAATAAACTCATATTAAAGTCTTAAACATTGTAGGTGAACACAAACCAAAGATAAACCTAGATCAAAGTTTTAGTCAAACCTATACACAAAATGCATTATATATTCTATATTGTATTGTATGTGACTATAATCAAATCAAAATTGGAATTAATAACAAATAGAGATGAACCATATAAAATATCCTTTGTTCTAGTTAAAATGAAACAACCCTACCAAGATAACTAGACCTAAAATAAAGAAGAGATCCATCTAGAAAAGAAAAATGAATTCATATGCATCCATGGTGGTACAAAGAGGGAGTTTGAACATGCTAAACATGCAATCATACATGGAATTTAGAAAAAACATAAACCTTAGGATTGTGAAATCCCAACCATGAACCAAGTAACCTCCAATCCTATGTGACAACACAACACCAACTGAGTAGCCCAACACTCCATTGTRATATGAAATAAACCATATTTTGAYTCATACGGACSCATTCGAARTGCAATGGGAATGAACCTTGCAACCTTATATATTATGTGCATAAATAAAGCTTTGAATAGTAGCTTAGATGTGTTTTGGATTTGGATTTGTATTTCTTTGGTTTTAATATAGGTTGAATGGTATATTTATATGAAGTATAGAAATACAACCCAATCAAAAGTTAACATTAAGGTATAGTGATTAATTAATATGAAAACATACATACATAAAATTTGGGTACAATATGTTAAATTTGGGTACAATATGTTAACAAGTTAACATTAGGGTAAAATTTGGGTACAATAGTGATTAATTAACATGAAAACATACATACATAACATTTGATATAATAGTAATTAATTAATACGAAAACATACATACTATATATAATTATATATAATTATATGTATGTATGTATAAACATATTTGAATATAATAATGATTAATTAATATGAAAAATACATACATGCATATATAATTATATGTGTTTGCATAAACATGCATGCATAAACACATACATATGTATATATAATGTTCATTGTAATAAACAAATGTATCTTTTAACATAGTTATTACTATGTATATTTTAACATAGTAATTTAATGTAACGTTTTCAATAACTTATTAACATAGTAATTTAATGTAACGTTTTCAATAAATAGTAGATAACTTATTATTGTGTAACGTTTTCAATAAATCGTAGATAACTTATTGTTGATTTATTTAAAAAACCCTTAGATTGCTAGATTTATCATGGCAATCAAAATAGTGAATGTAACATTTACTTTCTTCACAAAATTAATTCAAATTATATGTATATTTGATAACATAAACGGTTTACTTTATTTTGAGTATCATTGTAATGAATGTTAGAGTATGATAGTTAGTTAAATTTCATTTTCTTGAGTAATGAATGATTCTAATGATTCCTTTTAGAATTGTAATGATAAAAACTTGACACATTATCTTTATGACTAATAATGCTATATCACTAATTTTGCTTATGTGATCAAGTCAATTAGTAATGATAAGTGTCACAAAGCAATCAACGAAACATATATTTTCTATTTTCCAATAATTTGAAGAAGAAATGATGCAAACAATCTCTCCTTTCATAGTGCTATCTATGATCACTCGTTGAATTTGAAGAGGGCAGTGTATTTTTCTATTAATATATGATGCAAGCTATGTGTATTTTGAGAGACATACTGGTAAATGAGAGAGAGTCGATTAGTGATAGGTTGCCACAAGGTCTTGCACATGTCATGTCCTCGTGATAGTGACATGAGTCTTTTATACACCAATGTGTAAAGTTAATGAAAAAAAATTAAGGATATAAATGTGTAAAGTTAGATTTTTTTTACATCAAATATAGTACCTATTTTTTTTCTTTGCAAAAATTTACATGCAACTTGTTTGTAATCATTACTATTGATGTAAGTGAAGTAATTTTTAAAACTTATTTACAAGGAATTAATAGATTATATTTATTGTGATTTCTATATGTTGAGGGGGTTGGATTTTTTTTTATTTAATAGGACGGATTACTCTCGAGGATGAGGCCCAACTAGACTCTTCCTTATTTTCTATGGCGCAATCTTTCAGATAAATGGCACGACAATCATTTGATGGGTTTTAAGATTTGTCAATTTTATTCTTTTTGTTCTTTTTCCAATTTTTGGGGATTGGTTTTTCGTATGATTAAAACATAGTTATTACCAAGGAATGTTCGAGGGGATAACCTCTCGGGTAAGTCACAACAACAATCATATGTGTTTTAAAAGAAACAATTATGATAGTCAATCACATAAAATAAAAGATGTAAAAAATGTAAATATGCAATTTCTCTTAAAGCTATATTTTCGGAAGAAATGCAAATAACAAATAATGGATCAACTTATTTGTTAACCTCCGAGAAATAATTCTTTGAAAGATATAATAAATAATTATTCAATATGCATGTAAAGTTTTAGTTGTAGACTTTTCAGTTATCATGAAATAATTCTATAATTATAGATTATCAAACTAAATCCAAACACTTACTAATATACAGATTTAAATAAGATGTGAAACTGATATTGGTAACATCCATTATTAATAAGATAACTTGATGAAAAGTTAAATTTTACTAGACATCAATAACACAACAATTGAGCATAGAGCAATCCACCCTTATTTTCTACATACAAAAATCAATTTTGGTCCATCGACATGCTCAACACATGCTTGTTGTCCCAAAATCGGCTAGTGTACTTTTTCATTATGCCATCTAATTCCTCCACCCAATCAAGGATATTAATATGATCGATGGCATACCTCTATACATGCCCCTGTTCCATATCATTTATCTTGTTGAATTCGTTCTTATACTCTTCATTCCCTCACTGCAAACTTGTTGATACTTCATCTATTGGCCGAAATTATATGGGAGAACCAAAATTCAACAATCATATATCGGCCATCAACTGATTCACTTTTTACCACACCCAATTGTAATGCTCCCATTCCTCTTCAACTTTGTCCCTCGAGTCCTCCACGATATTTTCCCAATGTTTTGCAGCTGAATGCATCTTATATAGTCTCTCTTCTAACAAGAGTTCTATATTCTGATCCTTGTTGATTAATTTGGTCAGTTGTCATTATTGTCAACCCTTGAAGCAAGTCGAGTAGAAAATTCTGGTATCCCAACAATACGATTAAGGAATCTAATTTTGTTTTATGTATAATGGTATGAAGGTTAGTATATTTGCAAGTAAAACTATTCTAGAAGCATAGTACATGTCATGTCATTTCCGGTGATATGTGGAACGCCACATAACTCCTTACGGTTAGAGAGTTACAGCCTTGTGAAGTTGGAGAACCCTCATGAGTTATCTAGAAGTCAAAGAAGTCAAAATTATTCTAGAAGCTCCTAGAAGAATTTGACTAGTCAAGTGACTGAAACTAGGAGTTAATCATGGGTTAAGTTGTTGCAATAAGAAAATAATTAACAATAAATTAGTTGCAACTAGAAGTGGATAATTTACTATCTGTAGCAAAGTAGGTTAGAAGTGGACAAGTGGTTAGAAGTGGGTTAGCCCTAAAAGAAAAAAATTGGGTTAAGTTGGTTAGAAGGTAACCCCTTGAGAAAGCTACAGTATAAATAAGAGCGAAAGGCTCTCCTATTAGCACCTATTGAACACATTGAATATCTATTATTGTGTAAGGCGTATTGCAGTTACTCATTGATACATCTGAAGTTGTGTAAGTCTGAGGTAGCACGAAGAGTTGACGGTGAAAGTTTCATAGTTTCAGAAATATTGAAAAACCCCTAGTTTTTTAGGTGTCAACGGGCTATAGTGGAGAAGGGAGCGTATGTACGCGAGCTAGTAGTATAATAGGGAATGTACATAAGGGTAAATCCTAAAAACTTGAGAAGATGAAGATGTTGAGTCTCTAGAGTATAAAAGTAAACTCTCAGGAAGGTCTATAATGATAAGGTACATCAAATCTATTTACTGGTTCAAAAGATGTGTCTTATTTTTATGTGTAGTTGGATTTTGTGTCTACATGATAAATGGTTATGGGGGTTTGAGGATTTTTCCTAGAAATATTAGTGGTTGCATGGGACTTTCTGTATAAGTCAGATCTACATAAATACAATGTCAGTTTAATCAATGTTTATCATTGATACATCTTGTTAGGGTTGAGGCACATCTTGTATTTCTTGGTATATGTTTAAGGGTTTTTGTGGTACACGGTTGAGAGCTTGTATTTGTGAAGTGGTTGATGTATTCAGAGGTTGTTTATCAGTAAGGGTTTGATGTCTAGTTCATGTGAGGGTTATTATATTTTTCATTATTATACACTGATCTAGGTGGATATTGGTGGCCACCCTCCTATTCCACTGGCTCGAAAAACAATTTTCTACCTTTGCAGTTTTTTGGCAGTTTTTCAAGTTCCAAATTTCTGGTGTCATTTTGAGGCCCTAAACGACGTTTTTTGGGGATTTGGGGCCCAAGTGACTGTCGGAGGCACCAACCTAGGCCAGTCTAAAATTGTTCTTCTCGGTTAGACCTTTCCAATGAGCTATCGTGCACCCGTTATTTTACAGTTTCAGCTTATTTCGTTATTGAATAGAAAACTAGTTTTAATATATCTCTGTTATTTTGTGTTAAGCATATTTTAATAATCTGTATTCATTTTGTTCTACTCATAAAATCCCGATCAATGGTATCAGAGAGGCTTTTTCCTTGTCATCTTAATGCATGTCCCCAAGGAGGTTAGGGTACAAAGAATTGGGTCTCGAGCTTGTTTCTCTTGAGGAAAAAATCTCTCACACGCCCAAGCGACCTCTTATGTCAGGAGAAAATAAATATGACAGGATAGGATATCCTATCAAAACGTTTCTTAAGGGATCCCTCATGCAACAGAGGAATGAGATGATGTATAGTTTTGCACAAATCCTTCGGCAGCTACCAACAGGCGACGCATCTTCCTCGAGCGGAGGCACCGTCCCCTTCAAGGTACAAATAAACTTCGATATTCCTATATTTGAAGGACAGATAGACGTAGATGTTGTAGACAAGTGGTTGAATATACTAGAAGGGTATTTTTCTGTCCATAACTTTTCGAATAGAGAAAATATTACTTTTGCACTCCTCAAAGTCGTTCCCCATGTTAAATATTAGTGGGAAACATTCTGTGAGAAAAACTAAACAGAGGAACCCTCATTATTTACAGTCATGGCCAACTGGGAATCCTTCAAGGATGCTATTAAGGAACAATACTACCCTATTGGAAGTTATGATGACCTGTATACTAAATGGACCATACTGCGGCAAGAAAAAGACCAAGCAGTGCCAGAGTTCACAAATATCTTCCATACCTTGAGCACCAAGCTGGGTATCAAAGATTTAGAGTGACATATGGTGCTCAAGTATTGTGGTGCTCTACATAGATACATCCAGAGTGAAATAGAATTTCTAGACATCTTGTCCTTAGGCGTGACTTACCAATATCCTGTCAAAATTGAGCAGAAGCTCAAACAAAAGACGCGACAATTTGGGCATGGGAACCCCCACAACAAAAGCCAATAAAGGGCGTCCCCAAACCACAGAACAAAGGATAGAGAAAATATGGGCAGTATGAAGACAACCATTCCAAGACGCAAGCAAAGAAGGACACTGGAAAGACAAAGAAAGATACCGGGAAGTGGTGTGACTTTCATAAGATCCCTTGGCATAACACTCTTGACTGTCTCTCAAAGCAGTCGCTAGTGGCCGAAGTGAAAGCCTCTGAATCAGATGCGAGTTCAGACTCTAATTCAGAACCAGAAAGGGGAAGATAGACCATTGACGCAGAACCCAGTGCCACCGTTTCTACCACCATGCTCCAACTCGGTGATCCAGACGAGCCAGAAGAAGGAGAGCACCTCTTCCATTCACAGATGTGAGTAAAAGGCACCCCATTTCACTTCATCGTTGATAGCGGTAGCCAGGAGAACCTCATCTCAACATAGGTCATCAATTAGTTGGCCCTCTCGACAACACCGCATACACAACCCTACACCATTAGATGGCTCCACCAAAGAAGTGATCTCCGCGTCAACCAACAATGTCAACTATCATACGACATAAATCCCTTCAAAGATGAGGTATTGTGTGATGTTTCTCCTCTCGAAGTTTGTAATTTTATTTTGGGCCAACCTTATTTATGGAAATGTCATGCTATATATGAGTCTAGGCCTCATAGTGTTATTGTTACTTTGAACAATAAATTGTATAGGATACACAAGGCAGTCGCTCCTAGTGTTATTTCCTTGATCTCTACCAAGCAATGCAGGAAGGTCATCTTTGAGACCGGAAAATTTGTCTTTTTTGTGATTCACTCTCAAAGTGAGTGAAAGATCACAACCACGTTTAGGGCCTCTACACAACCACATTCAGGGCCTCTATAGTTGATCTCTCCACACAACAGAAGCAAGTGAATAAGGTTGTGGAAGAATACTCAGATATCTTCTCCTCTCCTACCGGGGTACCTCTGTACTTCCAGGTCAAGAATCCCATCGATCTGACCCTAGGTGCACCGCTACCCAATGGAACAGTCTACTTCCTCTCTCTGTTATAAAATGAGGATATCAAGAGGAAGATCCAAGAATTGCTCCACAAGGAGCACATCCTTCCTAGCTCATCGCCTTGTGAGAGCCCAATCATGTTGGTGCAAAATAAATATGGGATCTAGCAACTCTGCATTGATTATCGAGCCCTAAATAAAATCACAATCTGAATCTGGTACTTGATTCCCCAAATCGACGACCTCCTTGATCATCTCACGGGGGCCAAATACTTCAGTAAGATTGATCTGAAGTCTGGATACCACCAGGTCCCAATAGAATAGATAGATGTATGGAAGACTTCCTTCAAGTCAAAAGAAGGTATTTTTGAATGGTTTTTCATGCTCTTTGGTTTGACAAATGCTCCAACAACTTTTATGAGGATGATGGACGATATCCTATGACCTTTCACCAATATTTTTTTAGTGGTGTATCTAGATGACATCCTCATCTACAACAAGACTTGGGTGGAACACTTGCAACATATTCAACAAGTTTTGCACATCCTGCGACAGCACAGACTATATGAAAACTTGGAAAAATGTTCCTTCAGAATGGACAGGGTCCACTACTTAGGCAACATCATTGATCAACATGGTGTGCATGTGGATCCAACCAAGATTCAGATCATCTATGACTGGCCAGCCCCAACCACACTCACTGAACGTAAGAGCTTCTTGGGCCTCGCCAATTTCTATTGCAAGTTTGTGCTGGGATTCTCTCATATCGCATGGGCCCTCAGCCAAGTAACCAGGTATGGTGGCAAGGAAAAAATTGTGTGGGGACTGTCCCAAAAACAATCCTTCGATGACTTGAAGAAGAGTTTGTGCTCATCCTCGGTACTTTCATTACTGGACCTACAACATCCCTTTGAGATCTAAACAAATTCTTCAAACTATGTTGTAGGCGTCATTCTCACTCAACACAGCCACCCCATGGAATATCATAGTGAGACACTATCAAATGTTCTCCATAAGTACCCTACTTACAACAAAGAAATGTACTCCATTGTGTAGGCCTACCACCAATGGAGACATCACATTCCTGGGAAGGAGACAATCTTCCACACTGATCACAAGCCACTACAGTTCATGTAGACCTAAGGAAAATTGCAGAATGAACAACATAAAAAATGGTCAACATACTTACAAAAATTCCACCTCAAAATCAAGTATAAAACAGGAAGTACCAAATGAGTTGTTGAATGCCTCAGTCAATCTCCAGTCGTGGCACTCACCATGGTGCTAGAATCTTGTGGTCACGAGACCTCTGGATGGCCCCACCTCTACGAGACAGACTCTGACTTCTCCACCACCTACCAAATGTTGGGCGCCAACTCAGTGTTCACTAATTTCCATCTTCAGGACGGGTTGTTGTGTCGTCTAGGCCATCTATGCATTCCATCAAGCTAGCGTGTGAATCTTATTTGGGAAGCTCATTAGAGTCGGTTGGCAGGACACTTTGGCGTTGAAAAGACAATGGTAGTGTTGTAGAAACATTTTTATTAGTTGAAACTTCGATAGGATGTCGACAAGTATATCAAGTCTTGCACCACATGTGCTATTGCCAAATGAACCACTAAGAAACATGGCCTATACACCTCTCTTCTTACTCCTAACAGATCATGGGAATCCATCTCAATGGATTACATGTCGAGCCTCCCATCCACCAAGAGGGGAAATGACTGTGTTTTTGTGGTTGTTGATCACTTTTCCAAGATAGTGATTCTAGCAACCTGCAAGAAGAACATCACAGCAGAAGCCACTGCCAATCTCTTCTTTGAACGAGTATGGGTGCATTTTTGGATCCCGCAAATTATTATCTCAAACTGTGATAGACAATTCCTCAGCTCGTTTTGGTCGATCCTCTGATCACTACTGGATACCAAACTCACGAAATCCACTGTCTTCCACCCCCATATAGATGGAAAAACTGAGGTCGTCAATCGAATGGTCATACATATCCTGTGCATGTACAATTAAAAACACTCTCACACATGGGATGAGAGTCTTACCTATGTCCATCATAGCTACAACCGAGCCTTGTATAGTTCAACTGGCCACAACCCCTTTCAGGTGGGATTGAGATTCCAACAATTGGGTCCCATGGATGTTGCACTACCCCTAGTGACCATCTCGACCGACTTGTCCCCTGCTCCACTAGCATCTGAAAAAGCCACCTGGGTCATTGAGCAGGTCCAACACATCCACCAACAGGTTCAAGATATTCTATGAAATTCTAATGCCAAGTACAAACAACGCCATGATCAACATCAGGTGCCACATAAGTTTCAGGTGGGCGACAAAGTTTGGTTGCATTTGTAGAAATAACTCCTTACATGACCCCATCTAAAGATTCTTTCACTCCTTTATGGGTCATACACCATCACCAAGGCTATGGGTGACAATGATTTTGAGTGCAACATTTCCCCTTTCGTGGTCTTCATCTAGTCTTCAACGTAGCTCTCCTTCAACCATATTTCCCACCATTATTGGACACCTCAGAGATAGCAGAGAAGTTGACACCAACATAGCTCAACCCTAACTGCATGCAACATGGATCTAGTGATCAAATTGTGGACACACAGATCAAGGGCACTCGATAGCAATGGATGCAACGTTATCGAGTCATCAAAGCAGGGCATCTCCTGCATCAAGGCAAGTCGCTCACCCAGGGCCAAATTCAGGAGAAATTTCCTCATCTGATGGGGGAACTAAACACAATGGAGATCATTGCTTCCTAAGGAGGGAGGATTTATCCAGGTGGATATCGATGGACACCCTCCTATTCCACTGGCTCAAAAAACAGTTTTCCACCTTGGTAGTTTTTGGGCAGTTTTTCAGGTTCCAAACTTTTGGGGTCGTTTTGAGGCCCTAAACGATGTTTTTTGGGGAATTGGGGCCCAGGTGACAATTAAAGGCACTTACCTAAGCCAGTAGAAAATTTTTCTTCTCTGTTATACCTTTCCAATGGGATATCGTGTGCCTAAAATAAAGATTGTATGAAAAAGTTACGACCTCGAGAAGTTGATGTACTAACTTACCCAAACGGGGCCCACATGAATTTTGGCACTTCATCTCCTACGGTTATGTTTTTGGATGTCTAGGGTTTTTGACATTCCTTTTTATTGTAAAATGCCTTCAGAGCCTCATTGTAACCATATTTTTGCGATGGAGCACAACTATCACATCTCTTCTTATAGATAAGCCACCATCATTCCAACAACCTTATTTTTCCGCTGCATTTTACAGTTTCAACTTATTTCGTTATTGAATAGAAAACCAGTTTTACTATATCTCTGTTATTTTGTGTTAAGCATCTTTTAATAATATATGTTCATTTCATTCTGCTCATAAAATTCAGATCATACACACTTGTATTCCACATGACTAGATAGATATAGATGTATTTGGTTAAAGGATATGTATGAGGATGTATGCATAGGGAACATCTATAGTTTGGACACTGTAACAAGTTACATGTTGATGTGACAGAGGTCGAAGAGTGTCATAGTTTTCAGAGAAATAAAACCCTATATTTTAGAGGGCATATGCAGGTTGTAGTACAAATAGGTTGTGTACATACATAGGCTACAGTATAGATAGGGAATGTAGATATGCTCACTGCAGAGCAAATAGGTCATGTTTATGTGGGTTTTGGTTGGTATAGGATGAGTACAATTACATGTTGACTACAAGGAAATGGTACAAGTTGGTTACAGGACACTAGTACAGGTTGGTACAAGTTTACAGTGGTCTATCTCATAGTGACAGTGTGATAGTGGTTTCATCATATTACTTATATTTCAGGGTGGTAGGATGGGGAAAGGATAGGTGGTTGTATCCACCTTCCGATTGTATCCAAAGAACATAAGGGGTTGTAGCATCCTTCTTGTTGTAGCTAGAGAATTGGGGACTTGTAGATTCCCTTAGGTTGTAGCCTGAAAATATAGGGGGTCAAAGCCTCCTTCCATTTGTAGTTGGAGAACAAAGGAAGTTGGTGCTTCCAATGAATGTAATTCTTAAATATATATAAGAAAAAACATTATGTGGTTTTCTCCCACATTAGGTTTCCACGTAAAAATATTGGTGTACTGTGTATGTCTATGATTGTTCATTTTTCATGGTTTATTTACACTGCACTTACTGGATGATAATTCTATATTGATCATACATATAAATAACACTTACATAATGTGGTTAAAATAACTAAAAATATCTATTAATGATTCACCCCCCTCTCAGTAATACAACAATTGGTATCAGAGAAGGTTCCTTCGGAAATCTGTTTAACCATTGAAAGGTAGATTATGGAGAGAAACAATATGTATAAAACAGGAATACCACAGTTTGATGGATAGAACTATGCATTATGGAGCAGAAGGATGAAAAACTATGTACAAGCATAGGGATTTGAGGATTGGAAATCAGTTGTAGATGGATACAAAGAACCAATAGTTCCACCAACAAATGATAATGGAAAGAAACTCAATCTAAATAATTCAAAAGCCACAAATGCACTTCCGAATGGTCTTTGTGATTCGGTATATACCAAAGTTATGAATTTTAGCTCCGCTAAAGAGATTTGGGACAAACTTCGGAATATTTATGAAGGAGATACAAAAGTCAAAGCAACAAAGCTTCAAACTTATAGAGGTCAATTCAAACAACTAAAGATGAAGGAAGATGAGAATATTGCATCTTGCTTCTTACGAGTTGATGAAACAGTGAATGCAATCATAGGATTGGGAGAAGAAGTTGATGAATCTATAATTGGTAAAAAGGTACTAAGATATATTCCAATGATATTTGATCTTAAGATCTCAACACTAGAATAAAGAGAAGATCTAGACTCAATAAGCATGGATGAATTACATGGAATCTTCACAGCTTGTGAAATGAGAATTGAATAGGAAAATCCAGGTATAAAAGAAGCAACATTCAAAGCATCCAAGAAGTCAAATTAAAAGGGAAAGAAAAAGGAAAAATAATATAGCAACAACAGTGACATCTCGGAAGACGATGAAGAAGTGGCCAACTTTGTCAGAAGATTGAAAAAGGGAACCGATGACAGGTATAAAGGTAAGCTTCCATTAATTTGTTTTAATTGTGATGGTATTTTTCATTTTGCTAACAAATTTCCTCACAGAAAAAGAAGAGAAATGAAGAAGATGATTCAAATAGAAAACAAACATATAAAGGAAAAATAACTGAAAAGAAAGTCTTCAAGAAAAGTTTATGCACCAAAGAAGATGGCTCCTCATCATACGAAGATGAAGTTAGTGAAAGTGATATAGAATGAGTTCTATTCATGGAAATAGAAGACTTTGATAAGGAAGACACCAAAGAGGAATATGAAGAAGCAGAGGTTGACTATAGAGAATAATTTTTAAGTGCTATAGAAGTTATAAAAAGAGAAAAGAAGAAAAACAAGAAGCTCCAAGAAGAACTAGACAAGAAGGAAGACACTCAAAATTCAAACTATGAAGAAATAGATAAAATGATCATTGATTCAAAGGTTCAAATAGAATAATACAAAATAATTGAAGAATCACTCAAAGAGAAACTCGAAAAAAAGGACAAGATCATTTGAAATTTGGAAGCAAAGGTTGTTACAATGAAAAAAGACCTTCAACAGAAAAACATGCAGAACAACTCAAAGTTTTTGGATAATATTATCAACAGTCAAAGGCCACATCATGATAAGTTTGAGATAGGATAAAATCAGACAAAAAGAGCTTCAAGCTCTAAAACCACAAATAAAGAAACACAACCAAGAAGATATGTAGAGATAGTTAGGGAAGAAAAGAAGTTTTACAGGGAATATCATAGGGACACTCCTCCACCTAGAAGATTCAGATTTCAGAATCAACAACAGTCAGAAACAAGCAGGCCTCAGGAAGAAGAAGGATTCACAAGAGTAACTCATTTCAGAAGATCTTCAACTCCCAAGTATCAAACTATTTTCTTTCATTTATGTTATGCATGTAATAATTTTGGACATAAAGTTGCAAATTGCAGAGCTAATAGCACGAACAAAAAAAACTTTGAAAGTCATGCACATAATGGTTATCCAAGAAGTCCTAGTGAAACACAAAGAATAAGCTACAACGGGTTTGAATCACTGAGCACTGAAGTTGAATGTTACAAGTGCAATAACTTTGGACACATGGCTAAATATTGTATAATGAAAGTTGCTTTTAGAGAGTCACAATAGAATGACAACAGTCGGAGACAAGATCCTTAGCAGAGAATATGGATAAGAAAGAAGAATCAGTTTAACAATGAAGAATGCACACTCTTCGTACAAGATAAACAAAAGAAACGTGGTTGGTATGTTGACAGTGGTTTCTCAAATCACATGACAGGTGATGAAGACAAGTTCCTTACATTGAGAAATGAAAGAGATGGATCAGTCTCCTTTGGAAACAATAACTGAGCTAGAATCATTGGAAAGGGCATAGTCAAAATTGGAAACAAGAATACCAATGAAGAAAATGTTCTACTAGTGGAAGATATGAAACATAATATTCTAAGTGTAAGTGAAATGTGTGACCAAGGTCATAAACTTATGTTCGATTCACAGAAGTGAGAGATAAGAAAAGAATGATCATGAAAATTGATTGCAACAACTGTAAGAACTTCAAGCAACATATATGTATTAAGTGAAATTAGAAATGAAAAGTGTTTTCTAGGAAAGGATGATGAAGTTTGGCTATGGAATATAATAATGGGTCACATAAACTTCGATAACCTTATCAAAGTCAGCAAAAATTAAGAAATCAGAGAAATTCCCCAGATCACAAATCCAACCAACAGATTATGCAAACATTGTCAACAAGGAAAGTAAACAAAGACCATATTCAAATCAAAGGAACATTCCACAACAAGACCACTATAAATTGTGCATATTGATCTGTTTGGACCAACTAGAACAAAGGGTTTAAAAGGTGAGAAATACTTTATGTTATTGGTTGATGATTATACAAGAATGACTACAATTTGTTTTCTTAGGAAGAAATCAGAAGCATTTGATAACTTCAAGGTATACAAGGAAATGGTTGAAAATGAAATGGATTAAAAAATTAAATGTTTGAGACTAGACAATGGATGAGAGTTTACTTCAAAGGAATTTATGGATTTCTACAGCAAGCATGGAAGAAAAAGGCAATTCTCTGTCACTAGGACACCTCAACAGAATGGAGATGTTGAAAGAAAGAATAGGAAAATACAGGAAATGGCTCGAACAATGTTAATGGATTCTAAATTGACAAATGTATTTTGGACACATGCAGTACATACAATAGTTCACATTCAAAACTGAGTAATTCTCATAAACAATAGTGATAAAACTCCCTACGAGCTATGGAAAGGAAAACCAACAAATGTGAAACACTTCAGAGTGTTCGAAATTAAATGCTAATCAAAAGAGAATATGGTAGAATGGGAAAATTTGACTCTTATGTGGACAAAGGAGTAATTTTTGGTTAATCAAGTACAAGGAAAGCATACAAGTGTTACAGTCTAAGGCTCAAAAAAGTTGTGGAAAGCATGAATGTAACAGTTTATGAAATAGGTGGACAAAAATTAAAGGAAGAAAAAAATGAGTCAGTGAAACAAGTTTACGAAGAATAAGAAAAGGATGAAGAAGCGACAGAAAGAGAAGATGAAGAAGATTAAATAGAAGTATAAGAGTAAGTTCAACAAGTATCTCCAAATACACCTAACAAATGAGTACAAAAGAATCATCTTTCAAATCATATTATTGGGAACAAAGATGCAGGAATTAAGACTAGAAAAAAAATGTGTTCACCAGAACAACTGCACCTAACACTCTTATCTTCGATTGAACCAAATTTTTTTGAAGAAGGCAGTAAGGATGAATTCTAGGAAAAGGCCATGAATGAAGATTTGGATAAAATAGATAAGAATGACACTTGCGAATTCGTTCCAACACCAAGATATAAGAATGTGATTGGCACAAAGTGGGTCTTCAAAAATAAATTGAATGAAGATGGACAGATTACCAGGAACAAAGCTAGATTTCTATGTAAAGGATACGCACAGGTTGAAGGAATTGACTTTGAAGAGAATTTTTCCCCAGTTTCCAGAATGGAAGCAATCAGATTGATATTAGCTTATGCATGCTCCAAGAATATTAAAGTGTATCAGATTGACGTGAAATCAACCTTTCTGAGTGGGGAACTTGAAGAAGAAGTATACATTGAGAAACCAAAAAGATTTTAGCTATCAGAGAACGAATATTGCGTGTGCAAGGTGAAGAAGGCCTTGTATGGTCTAAAACAAGCTCCCAAAGCATGGTACTCTAGACTGGATAGATATCTACAAAAAGCAGGGTTCAGAAAAGGAAATGAAGACAACAACCTCTACATCAAGGTAACTCAATATAGTATTTTATTAATTGAAGTTAATGTTGATGATAAGATTTTTGGAAGTGATGATGACAGGTTAAGGCATAAATTTTCAAAGGATATGGAAAATGAATTTGAAATGTCATTACTTGGAGAACTATCCTTCTTTCTAGGTCTTCAAATATGTCAAAGCAACTAAGGCATTTTTATTTCTCAAACTAAGTATATATTAGAAATGCTAAAGAGGTTTGGAATGGAAGATTTCAAACCATTTGTAAGTTGAGAAAAGATGATGAATCAAAATCTATAGATCAATGGTAGTAAAGGTCAATGATTGGAAACTTACTCTATGTGACAACATCCAGACCAGATGTAATGCAAGAAGTTGGACAGGTGGCATGATTTCAAGCAACACCAAAGGAATCACATGTTCTAGTAGTAAAGAGTATTTTCAGATATCTCAAGGTCACAAAAGAGTTTGGATTATGGTATCCAAAAGGAAAGGATCTATCACTTATTGCCTACACAGATGCAGATTGGGAAGGTTGCATTGATGACCGATGAAGCACTAGTAGAGAGACATTCTACTTGGGTGAGTGTTTGGTATCTTGTCTAAGAAAGAAATAGTCATCAGTATCATTGCATACAACCAAATAAGAGTATATTGCATCAACAACATGTTTTACACAGGTTCTATGGATGAAACAAACTTTGGCAGATATACAGGTTGAGTATGATGATCTTGTGATAAAACAAGTGCTATCAGTATCTCAAAGAATGTAGTGATGCACTCCAAGATGAAGCACATTCCAATAAAGTATCACTTTCTATGGGAATAGTTTACAGAGAAGAAAATCAGAGTTGAATATGTGGGACCAAAGGAACATGTTACAAATATCTTCACAAAATCACTTCCAAGGTAATCTTTTAAGTATCTTGGCCAGAGATTCAGAGTAATTTCTACTCCAAAATGAATTTTTTTGAATTCTTATCTTATATGTCTTAGATTTACATGAGGAAGAACCATACAGAGGACATTTCATTTTGGGGGAGCAGGTTCAGAAAAATTTCAATCAAGGGGAGAATTCCTAAGGATAGTTTAGTTAGGGGGAGAAACCTCGGATCTAAATTTACATTTTCCATTGATGTCAAAGGAGGAGAGATTCACAAAATGTAGGACAAAGTCACCAAATGCAGGATAGAGAGTTAAATTCTTTCGAGACAGAACAAAGGCATGTTTCCATGGGGAGGGATGGTCAAAGGAGGAGTATAAGTGATATGAATTCAATGTTGCATCAGAGTGTTGCCATAAATTCCAAAGGGGGAGATTTTTTATTAATTGGGTTGGTTGTCATTGATGTCAACCCTTGAAGCAAGTCCAGTAGAAAATTTCGGTAGCCCAACAGTATGGTTAAGGAATATAAGTTTGTTTGATGTATAATGGTATGAATGTTAGCATATTTGCAGGTAAATATATTCTAGATGGATAGTACATATCATTCCATTTCCAGTTATATGTGGAATTCCACATAACTCCTCATGATTGAGAGTTATGTTCTTTTGAAGTTGGAGAACCCTCATGAGTTATCTAGAAGTCTAAGAAGTCAAAATTATTCTAGAATATACTGGAATAAGTTGAGTAGTCAAGTGAGTGAAACTAAGATTTAATCATCAGTTAAGTTGTTGCAGTAAGAAATAATTAAAAATAAATAAGTTGCAACTAGAAGTGGATAATTTACTATTTGTAGCAAAGTGGGTTAGAAGTGGACAAGTGGTTAGAAGTGGGTTATCCATAAAAGAATAAAATTGTCTTAAGTTGGTCATAAGGTAACCCCTTGACGAAGCTACATGGAAGTATAAATAAGAGAGCAAGGATCTCCTATTAGCACCTATTCAACACATTGAATATCTATTCTTGTGTAAGGATTATTCCAAGTACTCATTGATACATCTGAAGTTACGTAAGTCTGAGGTAGCATGAAGGGTTGACGAAAAATGTTTCGAAGTTTCATAAATACTGAAAAAACCTAGTTTTTGAGGTGTACGCAGGCTACAGTGGAGAAGGGTGTGTATGTACACAAGATAACAGTATAATAGGGCATGTACATGAGGGTAATGCGTAAAAATTTGAGAATATGAAGATGTCGAGTCTCTAGAGTCTGAAATTAAGCTCGTAGGAAGGTCTACAATGACAAGGTACATTAGATCTATCTGCTCGTTCAAAAGGTATGTCTTATTTCTATGTGTAGTTGGATTTTGTGTCTACATGAGAAATGGTTATGGGGATTTGAGGATTTTCCCTAGAGATATTAGTGGCTACATGGGACTTTCTTTAAAAGTCAGATATATAGAAATAAATGCTAGTATAATCAATATTTATCATTGATACATCTTGTTAGGGTTGAGGCACATCATGTTTTTCTTGGTATATGCTTAAGGGTTTTTGTGGTACACAATTGAGAGCTTATATTTGTGAAGTGATTGATGTATTCAGAGGTTTTTTATCAGTAAGGGTTTGATGTCTAGTTCATGTGACAGTTATTATACTTGTTCATGATTATACACACTTGTATGGCACATGAATAGAGATATGTAGATGTATTTGGTTAAAGGATACGTATGAGGATGTATGAATAGGGAATAGTTACAGTATGGAAACAATGATAGGTTGCAGGTTGATATGACAGAGGTTGAAGAGGGTCATTGTTTTCAGAGAAAGAAAACCCTAGTTTTCAGAGGGCATATGCAGGTTGTTGTACATATATGCCATGTACATACGCGAGATGCATTATAGATAGGGTGCATACATGCATGTGCTGCAGAACATATGGG
>JASDQU010689133.1:3775-21837 GCA_032191745.1 Picea mariana
AAGGCAAGGAAACCACCAATAAGGATAATGGAATCCAAGACACTACATGAATCCCAATGTGTGACTAGATTTCTTGTCATTGAACACAAGGTAAACCCCCCAGTCAGTGACCAATGAGGAAATGACATCTGTTGGTTTCAAGGTTACCTACCCATAATGAAAGTAGGACCAAGGTACATGGTAGGACTACAACTTCATGTGACTTTGAGATACATTGAGGGTATGACTGACATGAAAAGTCAAGAGTTATGAGAAATGACTGACACAGTCTTATAGACTTCATTTGAACAAGAGCATGAGACATACGGATAACTCAGGCAGCATAGACTTTATTATAAAACTTTGTGATGCAGGAGGCATCAACAAACTCTCCATAGGGACTGGAAGAATAACCAGTTGGAGGAGTAAACTCTAAGTAATGAGCTCAACTTCCTAAGTTCATGTTAAACCCAAACTTTGGATGAAAGTGGACTCAAAAGTTTGTGCTTTGTTCAAAGGAGACACGACTGTTGTTGATATGAGATAACATTCTTTTCCCTCCCGTCTTTTTTTGGTTTTTTCATAGGCAAATAAATGTTATGATACAGGAGAGGAAACAAGTGTCACGAGTAAGCAACTAGTTCCAAGTAGTGGAACATACCTATGCTCAATGCAATGAAGTGCATGCGGGGCATGGACACTCGGGGGGATGTTTCCTCTAAGGGTACATGGTTTCAAGTTGCAAAGGATATATAGAAGGCAATGCTTGGCTAGTGATGCAAATTGTTGAGATAAGATGCTAATAACGAGAAAGCGGGAATCATAAATAGGCTCAATAATGCAAACAGGATGATGGAATGCAATTACAACTTAATGCCAAAAATGTTATTTTTCATAGATTTAGTCCCCTAGGCCTGAAAAAGTATAAAATAGTACCCAAGAGAACTCTTCTAGCCAATGGTGACTAGAGTATTCATTTTTTGTAAGTAGTCTACTTGGTCCGGAAAAGGGTTAAACTTATACCAAATAGACATCCTTTCAGGGCCATTTAATGAGTGTAAAAGAGAAAATCTTACTCGACAATCTTTTAGTTTTTTCGGGAGTTGGCAAAGAACTTAACCAAGACTCGAGGGGAGTCCCATAGGTAACAGTCATAATGCTTGTGAGTAAGAAAATGGGGTTCGAATGCAAAGTCATATCGGCACTATAAGGAACTCTTGATCCTATGGAATAACTTATGCATGGGCACCAAATGACACAAAGATTTTGACTAGGGCACCCATTTTTGGTAAGCCTCTACCACTTACTAACGACACTTCTAGTAGCAGTGAGAAGGTTTTGTGTCGCTAATAAATGGGTTCGTATCTAAGGTGTATGGATCATGGTCATAGGATGATGCAAGAATGAAAAACGGAGTGAAAAGATATCATATATGTCAGTGAAATAATATACCTGCCAAAGGCATGAACGGGTGGTACGATGTTGGAAACCGCAAAAAATCATGGACCAAACCCCCAAAAAACAAAGTCTTTCCACTGCGCTATTACTCCAGAAGTTCAAAAAATAGAAAAGTACTATAGAAAGTGGGTAAAAAATTTCTACTAATAGTAAAAATAGACCATTTTACCATACCATTTGAGTTTTTTCACCCACATAGTGCATTTTAGGCCATTTTTCCGACATTCTTCAAGTGTCATTTGAAGGAGCTATGATCAACAAAATCAACAACCATCTGGACCAAGTAAGTGCCCATCCCCTCTCCTTCAATTTCAATAGTTTAAATTCTAGTTTTAGGCCCCATTTCTTGAGTATTAGAGGGAGTAACATGGAAACTAGGGTGTACACGGGTGATAGATCATTGGGTCGCGTATACGACCCCATATACGTGTCCAAAGTGAAGCCTGCATGCATATATGAAGCCCCATGTATGATTGTTACCAAGTTATCCCACATACAAGTCCTTGAACACGATTTTGAAGGGTTTTAACTCAAAAAATGGTTTCTCCTTTGCAGGATGGTTATTGAATGGAGGGAAAGGGAGCATGAGGATATAGATGCAGAAGTGGGAAGATATGCAAGGGCCCAACAAGATTTAAAACGATGTGGCGTTGATAAATTTTGGGCTCTCAAGGGAAGGAGGGCTCAAGTGAGGTTACTCCAGTTTCTAGTAAACTACTAGGATCTAGAGATAGAGTCCTTCAACCTCAATGCGAAACCATTGAGGATTGAAGTGGATGATATATACTTTATCACAGGATTGTCTCGCCGAGGCGAGGTGGTGAATATCAAGGCCCGAGGGGCTGGGGGTGGTATGACTATGGGGGAGTACATTTCCACCCACTGTGTTGCAGACACAGATAAAGTAGGGAGCCAACTCCCTATCAGGGTGATTGAGAACCTGAGCTTAAAGATCATATTTATTGTACTCACACGGATTTTGGGGTCGGCCTCATTGCACCAGGAATCAAGGCCACTCATGTTCTATGCAGTGGAGTGTTTAAGACCCATTGTTTATGACTAGTGTACCTCACTGCGGGCTAACAGGAAGAGCCACTTGATGCATTGCAAACAAGGGAGAATGAGAAATTTCAGATTTGCATCCATACCTTGTAGTTTTTTATTTGAGAGGGTTCCAAGTTTGAGCCCTAGAGTAGAGATTAATCCACATGGACTGCACGATCCAGCCATGTCATGGTGGACCAACGTTATGAGGCGGCTAGGATGTGGTAGGGTGTCAATCCCCTACAATGATGAGTTCTTCTTCTAGTGTCGCCAACAGGTCATAGCCATTGACGACTATCCTTACGGAGGGATTGACTACATAAGTGACCCTAACATGCCTTTGCCACCAGGTTCTGCTTATGGTGATATTGGTAAGAAATGCTTTTATATATTTTATATTTTTTTTCAATAAAAATAAAAATAAAACACAAATATTTTTGTATGGTATCAAGTATTAACAACTGTTTTGTTATGCAGATGTAGGTCCGCAATGGCCAGAGGGATTCCGACGACATCAACGAAGGGGTCGAGGAGATGAGCTAGTAGGTGGGGATGCAGAGAGAGTGCTACAGAATGTGCAAGGGAACCTATCTCGATTGATGCACAATGTTCCTATGGTTCAAGTGGAGGATATGCCAGACGTGATGCAATGACAGGTGGTGGGTGTACCCCATGTGTGGGTGCAACTCTTCTAGCGTCTTGCAAATGCCCTAATATGTTATCATGATACACATCTAGTGCCACAGGTGTAGATGTCATATTCATGTTATATATCAACCATATATATATATTGAGGGTGTGAGCCCCATTTTGTACTACAACACCATATTTTTTTTGAACTCGAAAGGATGAAATATATAAAAAACAAAAAAAAAATTGGTCTTTGGCTTTACTTATATATGTTACAATGTGTAAATGTATGAATGTGTTTTCTTTGCTTAGTTATGTGAAAAATTCCAATCTAAAATATAATTAGCATATGCATCAGATACATGATTATAACTTCTAGGGATGTTATTATACATAAGAAAATCATAGTATCGTTCCAAAATCTGTACCCATAGGAATTGTCGTAGTAGAGTAGGATCTCACACACGGTAACTACCATTCAACTGACATACAACTAACTGGGAGTCCAAGAGAACTTCTAAAGATCAAACACCATGTGAAATGGTGTCATGTAATAACTCTATAATGACGCTATACTCAACCACATTATTCGTTGATGGCTCCAGACAAATGCCACCTGAAGACACCAATTGGCCCTCGGGTGAGTAAATGACCCAAGCGACGGAAGCCATGTTCCGCGTATGACTACTAGCACCGTCTATGAATCCTAAGTAAGTTGAAGACTCCGTTGACATATTTCAACCAAGGGAAAACTTGATAAGCAAGTTGATGACACAAACGAAAAGATAAAGATATATATACACTAAGATACACTAGTATACAAAGGTCACGCCCAAGTTTGAGGGCTCAAGCGTAATACCTTTTAAGGTAGAGCCCATTTATGGGCTCATCCAACATATTCCTTTCATAATCTTCTAATTCGTAGGCTCCTTTCTCTAAGACATGTCGCACGATATAAGGATTGTGCCACATGGGGTTGAACTTGCCTTCCCCAGCAGTTCTTTGGCTTGGTCATAAAGGAGAACCAAGTCACCCCCATTGTACTATCGGGGACATAAAAAATTATCATACCAAACCTTAACACATCATTTATTCTCTTTGATAGTCGTAGAGGCATCTCAACATTTCTCATCGATGCATGTCAGGTGTACGAGGTGTTATTCAAGATTGGATGTGTCAGGTAGGAGCTCAATTGCCAACTTAAGGGAAGGGATTTCACATTCAATCGGAAGAATCAACTCCACACTATGTACTAAATGAAAAGGAGATAAACTAGTGGAAGTATTTACCATGGTTCGGTATGCCCAAAGTGCAAGGTAAAGCATCAGATGCCAGTAATATTTACTCTCGCTGAAATTTTTTTGCAAGATGGTCTTGAGAGATTTATTCATTGCCTCTACATGTCCATTTTCCTAGGGATAGTAAGGGGAAGAATGGTCATGCTTAAACCTCAGTTTTGATGCTAACTCTTTCATCATTTCATTTTGAAAGTGACTTCCATGATCAAGGACAATCTCTCTTGGGATTTTGAACCGGGCTATAATTTGGTTGAATACGAAGAATGTTGTAGTCTTACCATCGGATTTAATGGTAGGAATGGTCGCTGCCCATTTAGTAAAGTAATCCACTAACATGATAATATGTTGGTGCCCCCCAAATGAGGCTGGGTTGTAGTCCATAAAATATACCTCCCACTTGGTGAAGGGACCAACGATGACGACTGGGTGTAGAGGGGCTGGGTGTGAGCACATTTTCTGAGCGAACACTTGGCAAGGGTGAAACTTCTTGACTGCTTCAACGCAATATTTAAAAATTGACGACCAAACATAATCGACTCGCAATATATTTTGGGTTGTCGCAAGCCTGGATAAATGACCACCACATGTCCCAATATGAAATTCATTGAGAATATCCTCATCTTCCTTGTGATTCAAGAAACAATGTAAAATATTATCTACCCCTCGACGATATAGAGTGTCATCGATAATAAGGTAATTTGTAGCCTGATGACATATACGTCGTCGATCGTCTCTCGACAGATGTTCGAGTATCTTCAAGGTTTGAAGATAGATCAAAATGTCTTCATACCATGGTTCTGAAGACGAGATATGTTCATCCGTGAATGATTTCTTATGAAAAATGTCCTCATCCATTTGAGGGAAGTTTGATATCAACTCGGTAAACACTAGAGATTTCTTAGACTTCGTTGAAGAGAAATCGAGATCAAATTCTTGAAAAATAACAATCCACTTATTGTATTTCCCCCCTATGATACGCCTGGTGAGGACGTATTGAAATGGATTAATATCTGCAACCACGGTAGTTTTTCAAAGTAAGATATAATGTTGTAATATTTGAACCGCATGTACGGCGACCAAGGCCAACTTCTCTACATGGGAGTATTTAAGTTCGAGACCAACTAGGTTTCTACTAAGATAATAGACAATGTTCTCATGGAGCTCATTGTTCTCTTGAACTAGAACCATACCAACCGTCCCTTTAGACGTGACTATATAAATAAAATAGTCTCTATTGTAGTCTAGAGGCTTCAGCAGAGGCATCGATGCCAAACATTTCTTAAGAGAATTGAAGGATTCCTGGGCTTGCTAATCCCATGTAAACGGAGTGAAAGATGCTTGAAACCTTTAGTTAAATTGGCATAGTTCGCTATGAACCGACATAGGAAGTTAGCCTTCCCTTGTAAACCTTGAAGTTGTCTAATGTTGTGTGGGTCAGGCAATCAAAGTATTGCCTCAACCTTCATATGATCTACCAGGATCCCATGCTCAGACACTATGAATCATAAAAGACGACCAGACCTAACGCAGAAGATGCACTTGTGAGGGTTCAACCGAATGAAATAGTAATGACATCTCTCAAATACTAATCAAATGTGAGTGAAGTGATCTACTTTCTTGTGAGAGTGAGCAGTGAGATCATCTAAGTAAGCTTCGACAATATGCTTAATATCGTGAAAAACAAAGGTCATGGAGCGTTGGAAGGTTGCAGGGGCCTTCCTAGGATTAACAACTCTAAGACGTTGTCGAATATGTTTAGAATATGGATATTTTTTAATCTCATGTTCGACAATGTTGGGGTCAATCCCTGGCATCTCTTCATATGACCAAGTGAAAACATCTCATAATTCTTTGAAGATATCGGTGTAGATCTGAATTTCTTTAGGCGAACAATCTTCACTGACATACGCGTTCTCAATTTTACCAGGGATACGAGAAATTTCAGTCATGATGGTAGGAGAAATGTTCGCCATGTTTCCTTCAGCATAAATACCATGTGTATCTAATAGAACCACAATGTGACTGACCATCTCACTCAAGGTAGATATACATTCATCTTGTTTGATCTTAACAAGATCTGGGAGAAAATAGGATCGATTATGCATATCGTTCCAAGGCCTATCAAGACCAGACATGGCCTCTAAGATGGCTTCATCCGAAGGTAAAGTATGGGCTCTAAAACATGATACACCTCATCTGTCCATGAGGAGGAAGGATTTGAGTCAACAGTAGCGTCGATAATAGCCTGATACTCAACCTTCGTTGCTGACAATGACATTGCCATCCTAATGTGTAATTGATCTTCGTATGACATAGTCTGGAAAGGTGGGGTCCAAGGGTCATTGAAATATGAAGTACAAAAAATAAAGGACCTCATTGATGATGAAGACTCACTGGAAATGGCATAGACATGGTGAATTGGTGCCATGAAATCAAAGCTACCCATCAAAGAAGAATACATTCTGACACCAACATCCTTAGTTTCCTGCTGAGAATTATCAATCACAGGGACCGAAGATCCAACCAATGCACTAGGACTAGCAGGCACAAAGGACAAATGATCAATTGGCACTATTTTCCCTTCATGAGGAAAACATAAAGTTAAAAAAAAAGACGACATGACGACTTTCATGGCATAAGTCCAATTACGCCCTAGTGGTAAATTGTAGTTGAGAGGAGCATCAACCACCTCAACATCAACCTCCATAGTCTTCCCACCTAACTGGAATGGAAAACCGGGGAGGATTTTGTGGGGTTGAAACAAACGCCCATCAAATGCAGTCAACATAGTCATATATTGAGATCGGGTCGTAGAGCCAATGGATTTCCAATAGGTTAGGGACATCATGCACGTTGCAACACCTTCATCAATTACAATATGTTTGATGGTAATTTTTGTGTACTCCACATGGATTTGAAAGGCCACGTGGTAAGGAAAGTGAGGGTTAACATTCGTGACATCAAACTTGATAACCTTCGAGTGACACAGGTCTAGAGCTCCTAACACAGATAACAAGGCGTTCCTCTATGAAGGACACATATGGAGCACCTCCAAATTTGACATTGCACAAGGGTTTTTTCTCATATCTTTGACAATCGAATAGTTTTGGGTGAATCTCACATTAGGATTGTGGGAAGATCATTTTAGTGCTCCTTTCAAAATGCGAGGCAAAGGTTCCAGCTTTTCGATATGCAAGGGTGTTTTCGGGGGAGGTGGAGACTTTGGACCTATAACTTTCTATGAAGAACCGTAATCATGAGATCACGTGGCTACATCTATATGAGACTTGAACATATTGACGCATAAATGGCCACCTTCATGTGTCGAGGGGTTTTTACTCCTGCTCGACGCATTTCCGGCATTGGAGGTCCCCGAGGCCATGTGTTGATTATGTGGAAACATATTTGTCAGCACAGGGGGTGGCTGCGATAAGAGCCTCGAGGATTCCTCAATTTTGTGGCATAGGTGGGTAAGGTGATAATATTTACAAAGTTTACAAGGAAACTTCACCTTCTTCTTTTCTTTCTTTCCCTCATCAACATTATTATTCGATCTATCATTTTTAGTGTCATCCTTGGATTTATTATTATTTTTCCCAACCTTATGATTATTACCTCATCCTCTATTTTTATTCCCTCCTGGTTGTTGGTTACCATTTGGGTTAGCCGACGACTGTATAAAATTCACATCTACCGACTAGGTGGGGGTGGAGGACGAAGTTGAAGCTTGTCCTGCTACAGGTTGGCTTAGAGACAAATATTTCAATTGGTTCCTCACCAAGTCTGTAGACTTAGAATTTCCAGAGCCTATGATGCCATTAGCATGAGGCTCGAGATTTTGTCTAGGTTCATATTTTGACCACAATGCATTGGGAATAATTTCATAAAGCATCCCAGATTGAGCATATATGAGGTCCAATTGTTGGGCTTTGAAAATGGCTTCTTCCTCAGATGTTACTCCAGATGTAGAGACATCCTTTGAAATATAAGGCAATAAGGACTTAAGGAACCATTACAATAGAAACTATGGAGGAATGTAGGCTTTAATCAACCTCTTCCATCTATGCCACTCTTGGATATGTTTTGAGATATGTGTGGCTTTATCTTGGCGGAAGGCCAACAAAATTTCTATGCCGACATCGTAACGAACCGAAAACTAGAAGTGGTTGAGAAAGACTAGTACCATCTGATTAAAAGTTCCATAAGTTCCCCCTGGTATCTCAATGTACCATTTTGAGATGAACCCCATGAGGGTGCATTGAAATATCCTTAAACAAATAGAATCGTCATCCAGGGAGTTAAATGGGCACCATAGATGAAAAGCAGTGACGTTATCACCTGAATCCTCACTATTATTTCCTTCGAATTTTGGAATTTATGAAGGAATATTAATGGGGGGCCATGATGGATCGTGACGCACAGGTTCATTCATTAATTTCGACAAATTTGGCAGATTAAGCATGGCCGGAAAAGGGATTCAGGGTTGCAGCGTTTGAGCCCATGCTCTCGGGAAATTTTGGGGCTGAAGGATTGTAGACGATCCAGGGTTCTGGTATATGCCATGGCCCTCTCCGATAGGATAATATCCTCCTCCAAAATGATTCATGAAAGTTTGTATGGGCACCATACTTGTGGAAGCAACATGATGAGGGTCAGATCCCCCCGGAGAGGTAATCCTCCATAAAGGTTGTCTGTTTTCCAACCCTTATCTGACTCAGGGTACCTGCAAAATAACCCCTGAAAGTAACCTATGTGGCTACCTATGTCAAGCAACTAGAGTCACCATAATATAACCAATGCGCAGGCGAACAGTCGCAAGTCCGGTCCACCATATGGGCAGGGTAACAAAGCCCAAAATATAGAAAGCACCGCCTCTCATAGAGGTAAAGGTATTAGTAAGAGCCCCAAATACGAATAGAACCCTAGAAATATCTCTGACACTAGGAAGGTATTAGAGGGCTATCTATGCAACCAACTTCGCGCGACCTCGTGCTTAACTCCTATGTGAGTGGAACCTCCTGACATCATTGATTACTCAATGGTTTTCACCACTCCCTGGTCAGACACATATGTTTAGTTTAATAGCCTTGGATAAGTTTACTCACAAAATCCTATTCCAAGGCTCTATGTCTTATACTTGTTAGTGCACCCTGAAAATAAAATCGTTTCTAATCAATTTTAATTAATCAACGTTAATTTTAATGGCTTCTTCTTACTCAAGAGGTGAGGTCGTGAAACTGATGGTATTACGACTCAACATATAAAAGGAAGAAAATATAAAAGCACTTCTAAGTACTAGTCTTGAATTTTAAAGATATGGTATGCTTCTAAATGCAATCTTTCCAATGCACTCTCTGCAATTTCAATGAAACGCAATTTCTCCACATGTGTCAAAATCAATGCAAAGTAATCAAAAGTGAAAATTCCATAATGAAAATAAGCAAATGTTTTTGTATTTTCAATATAAAGAAAATAAAATGAAAGGACCGAATAACAACTTCATAGGAAGACCTTACTACAAGAAAAAAGAGACAATCCAAGCAGGATACCAAGAAGCAAACACTCAAACCAATGTGCAAGGACAATAATGAAAAATATGATAAGAAAGAAATCCATCCAAAAAGTAAACAATAAAAAGGATTCCTATCACTTTATAGACACTTAACAGTCAGAACAGGAACCCGAAAAGACTCAGCAACCAACAAAACTCACCCAACAAACACCAACCTCAGCCAATAAGACTAAAGAGATGACGTACATGAATTTTTGAGCAACAATCCCATATATACGCTCCCTACAGGAAGACAAATCACGTATATATGCATATGTCAAGGAAAAATTTGTGTATACCAAGAAAAACAATGCTAGGGCAAGGGTTAAGCCAAGAAACTCAGATGCAAGGTAAAAAACAGGCTGTCAAGCAACATATGACAAGGAAACTCAGGCTAACAGAGATAAAATCAAGGAGACAAACACTCCAAACCCCAAAAAAGGATATCACTCCCCAGTATGGTCGCCAATTTTTTTACGAGGCAAATCTCTCTATGGCTAGGGGTAAACCACAACAGGCAAAATGACATGCAAAAACCAACTCTAATCCCAATTATTCTATATAAATGAAATGCCAACAAAACAAGGCTAAGATATTACCTCGTTCAGGCATTCTAAGAAGACCACCATTGAGCACGTGGCCCAAAGCTTTATACCTACAACTTTTCCTCAACAATTAAGATACACAAGCATATGGTGATAATATATAATGTTAGCATATAAATTAGCTTAATCCATTAACATGCATGACAAATACGCCCATGGAATAATAATTCAAATATTTGCAAGATATCAATTGGATGAGAAAAGAGTATTTCTATTAAAATAATTAGCAGAACTACATAGGGGACAAACTTTTGTAACGACACATGTCAAAACTGAGAAACTAAGTCCCTCCATTTGGGCCTCCACCACTTCAATCCTCCACCAAAGGCAAGCTCATATATAGGAGTCAATGAGGTTCTCCATCACAAAGAAGGAAGAGCTTGGGGGTTGAACAACGAGTTCAAACTTTCAAGGACAAAGGGAGGAAGACTCAATATGAAGTGAAATTTCCCTAGAGTGTCTTTGACCTCAAAGTTGAATTGTTCTCAAGGCTTGGATATGACTCATTTTATATCCTTCAAATGGAACTAAAGGGCCGAGTCAAATCGTTTCCAGTATATGGAAGGCCAAGGATCATGGATCTCATGACATGGCATAGAAACCCGACATAATTTTTAATTTTGAGCACCAAACCCGATGTACACAGGTTGTAATGGAGCAACCTGTGTATATGCTTGTTGTATAACTGATAGGGCACGTATATGTGAAAAAGTGTGCATTTCTAGTTGTGGAATGAACAAAAGGGAACTTCAAGTCTGCAGAGGGTAATGGAAGGCCATCCAAGCAAGTTACATGGAGTGAGGAAAATGTTTTTGTAACAAAAATTCATGGAATGACAACCACTGTGGCAGCTAGAAACTATGACCTTCTTCAGGCATTGAGAGCAGACATAGTGGTGATAGAAGAGACTGTGGAGGTTTTAGAAGCCCTTGTTTTTCCATGCATTGGCTCCTTCATAGAGGGATCAAGCATGTTACCCTAAAATGATAAAGAAGAATGATGCCTTCAATTTCAATATTAATATATGATATCTATCCTTCCTTACAGGACCATTTTAGTGTCACCGAGTATGAAAACATCAAAGGAATTCTAGAAAATATGTGTTTTTCTTAGATCATAAATCCATGGAATCCTAAGCAAGGGCAAGTGATTCCAAAAACAAAGCTAACGCTAAGGAAGCGTGACTTGTTGTGGAACTTTGTGTTTATCCTCTTAAACAAGGATATAAGAACATCGACATTACAATTCTGACAATGTATAAAGGTCGGATGAGTGAAATTCAAAGAGACCCAAATGACCGTCTTCCTTACAGGTGTAATCAAAATGAGAAAAAAGATGCCCCTCAAATTTCTTTTTTGGATGGCTATCAACAAGAAGAATGCAATATTATCATAATATCTCTAGTTACGAGCAATAAAATGTTGAGAATCAGAGGGTCAAGAGGAAATATTGGGTTTCTCAAGGTGTCAAACAGGGTTTGTGTGGCATTGTCGAGGGAAAATATGGGGCTCTACATGAACTTTAAACCCCTTTAAGTCGTGAAATTTAATCCCTTGAACATTAAATGAATCTATGTTACTTTGGAATGTAGATAAATATTTATATACCTTGAACCCCTTTGCATGGGTGGAGCCAGGGATCTTCGTAGGAATGGAAAATATGACATGGACAAAGTCAACGAACAACTTCTGAATTTCATGAGTGTCTTTGGAAGGAGAAAGATCCAACAATTGTTTCGCCATCAAGTCGAGAACCATATGAAGCTCAACATGTTAAAAGGACTTTAGGAGCTCAATCAATCTCAACTCTAGTCTAGTCTACTCTTGCATGTGCAACCTCATCCTGCAGAACAATTTCTTTCAATTCTACCCATCTATCCATAGTGTAGCAAAAGAAAGTTTGCATCTCATTGGAATCAACTTTGTTCCTCTCAACCCTTAGCATGTTCACAATTAATCCATGGAGCTTCATGTGGAGTTTTCTATGCACTACGAAAAAGACATAGTTTCCTACCAAATTCATGAGTCATGAATTTGGGAATTTGGATTGAAAGAGACTCTCGTCTTTTTGCATCACAAACTTGTTTTGTTATGCAGGGATGATAAATTATGTGTATAATGTGAATTGTTAAATTTTGTATTCGGAAAAATATGAACATAACAATTATTCTCTGATTATTTTTGTGTACTTTTTTGTATAAATGAAAGGAATGTGAGATTTAATGGTTCCACTTATTATAATTTTTTACATTAAAAAGAGAACAATCCACTCATCTCAAGCAATCAGCGTGATGCTGCATGTAGACATGGGGCACTCTGCATACAACGGTTCACCATGACTGTTGGACTTACCTAGATTTATCCCCCTAGTGTTGCATGTAGACATGTGGGGAAAATAATTTAATGATCTACCATCCCATTACTCGAAACTAAGTTTTCATCCCTTTACATGTAAGTGTTGGGTTAGTAGCTGAGTTTTCATTGTTTTACCTACATATTTTGATTCAAGTCTATTGTTGTATGTCAACATAGTAACTGAAACTTCTCCATAAAACCCTAACAATTCAAACCCATGTAGAACAGTAAGATCCATGTGTTGAACGACTCGTTGAAAATCCTTGTGGTGAATGACTAGATGAAACGAAAGAACAAGCATTAGAAAGGGATTTTTGTTGCTTTTGAGATGGATAATTCCCCCTTCAATCATTAATACATAATTGATAACAATGAAATTTGATGCCATTTCGGCCACAACCAACGATGGAACTAGGGTTTGGAGTGTTGAGTCAAGCTTGATCAAGGTTGATGTAGTTAGAAAAAGAGCACTGCTATGTGGGAGTCAATAATTCAAAGATCGGGGAGTTCCAATTTCATTGGCCCTGCAATAACGTTTGTCTGCCAAAATCATCCACAAATAGAGGCAAGGATCTCTGAAGTTGAATATTTTAGACAAGTAGAGGATGGAGGTTGTAGCATTGCGAATATCAATTAAAATGCAGCCATATTTTCCCAAGGAGCCTACTCTACTTCTGTCTTCCAAGGAATGCTCATGAACTTGAGGATCTCTTCATAAAGTTTCATTAAAGTGCCATAAGTCTATCTTTCGTGCTACCCTTCTTGGCACATAGGTTGTCTTTCATTGGTTTGGAATGAATTGTACTTTGGGAGCTGCTTAGAGAGCACCACATTGATTCCTTCATGCATCGATGCAAATCATATTCAATATCACTCTGCAAATATAAGATTGACAAGTAAGAAATTCTGAAACATATGAATATTTTGGACATAACTATTGTTTAAAGCTTCTTTCATATTGTGTGCGCATGAGAGAAGGTAGCATTTTTGTTGTGTCATTGTGAAGTCTCACAGGTTTTTGTTGAGCTATGTGCTAATAAGGTACACTATGAGTTTTGTATAGGGAAAAATTACCATGGGTAGCTACAGCCTCGCATTACCATACCAGATTGCAAGTCACAGGTTTTTGTTGAGCTATGTGCTAATAAGGTACAATATGAGTTTTGTATAGGGAAAAATTACCATGGGTAGCTACAGCCTCGCGTTACCATACCAGATTGCAAGTCACTTGCATATTTGACAAAATCCAGAGTTGAAGAAGTTGTCAGCAAGCTCCTCTCAGGGAACAATGACATCTCCACAAAGGCAGGTCCCGCTCCTTTTGTTGTTTGGACGAGTCCTTTCTCCTCTATGTTTTCTTTGGATTTGGATCTGTATCTTCTAATGTTAGCAAGCAGTTTGGTATAATATTCATGTTCTTGTATTGGTTTCATTTCCCTTTAGGTTATAGTATTAAGATATCTACAAGGAGAAGCTTTTGAGGCAGTGAGGAGAGAGGCGATGCACATAGCATCAACTACATAATCGCTTGCACAAAGCATCTTTGTAGTGTCATATTGAAGTACCACCTTTACATTGTCCACTCCTTAATTATGTGTTTTTAAATATTATAATTTAAAAAGTGGACACATACCAAGGAAATAAAGTTAAATCAACATGATTTCAGTGAATGATAAATTGAAATCACAAATTAAGAAAATAAAATTGTTTTTTATCAACAAATTTGAATAATGGAAACTAATAATAAACCGTGCAAAAAAATTACAAAACACACCAAGTAATGTCCCAAAAAGCACTGATTAATAAGCGGTCAACGATAATTTACCGCTGCGTGAAATCTACAGTCCCTAACCGGATGTAGAGACTAATAAAACAAACATCCAGCAAAAAGACAAATGGCATAATACATCTTATTAAATAAAACAAACATCCATCAAAGGGACAATTGTCATAGTACATCGACTATTATGTTAGTATCAAACATTAAATCAATGCAACCATTATCAACCCATTGATCATATTAAACCCATTAATCATATTGGTTGAAAAACTTAAAAAAAGAAATTGAAATAGAACATTACAATATCAAAAATAATTTTTTTTTAAATTATAAGCGTTCTCTATTCCACCACTTTTTTCTAGTAGAAAAAGTTCTCGATTATATTTATGAAATATAATTTGTTTTACATCGCCAGGGAGAAACAAGTGTTCTTACAGCAACAATGGGTCCTTATGTTTGGCTATGATCCAGGCCTCGAAGAAGTGGTCGGAAATAGAGTCAGTATACATAAATCAAGACAAGTTACAGGGCTGAAAAGAGCTGACAAACCTTGCTCAAGGAGAGGACAGAAAAAACAAAAAAGTATGATACAAATAAAGACAAACTAGATGTTCTTGGGAGAGACCCAAAAAACTAGAAAAGACTAAAAGATGTTTATGAAGAAAGAAGGTCCCTCGTGGTTATCAAGCCAGTGATTGTAGGAGAGTAAGCCAGCTTGTTTCTGAAGGGCGATATTGAAGAGGGCATCATCTTGTTTGTTGTTTTCTCTCGGGGTATGAAGATGAGTGATGTGTTTGAACTTTTGATGAAGCTCCCGAGTTCTGTCCATCCAGCCAAGGAGAGAGGAGACCTGAATATTACCTATGGAGTCTAACCAATCTATAATTATCTTAGAGTCCCCAAGAATTTGTAGGTCAGGAAATTCGGCTTAGATATCAGGAGAAGGGATGCCTAGGCCCCCAGTAATTTCGCCTTTGTGTTGGAACCGGATCCACAGTTGAGAGTCCAACTGATCCAAATTATTTTCGGCACGAAATGAGATCAGGGATAAAATAAAGAAATGCACAAAGATATCACAGATATTCAATAATATAACAAAAATGTATCAGAGATGCAAGTTCATAAACACAGATATACAGTAATACACAATTTCTATTAATGAAATAAATGTACAGAGACTATAAAAAATATAGAGCCAAAGACTCGCTAGAATGGTGGCAGCTTATCTCTAAGAAGAGATGTGACGGCTACTCACATTCGCAAGAAGATGATTACAATGAGGCTCCAAAGGCATTTTTACAATAAACAGGAATGCCAAAAACCCTAGACATCCAAAAACCTAACCCTAGGAGATGAAGCGCCAAAAGTCATGTGGGCCTCGTTTGGGTAAGTGAGTACATCAACTTCTGGAGTCGTAACTTTTGCATACGATCTTCATTTTAGGTGTGTGATAGATCGTTGGAAAGGTATCGTCTAGGAGATTCATTTTGGGGGCTCAATCATGATTTTAGCTATCATTGAGAACCTCGATCTCTAAAAAACTTCATTTGGGCCCTCAAAATGGCCTCGGAAGTTAAAAACTGCTAAAAATAGTAAATTGCCAAAATTGCTTGAAAACTGTTTTGAGCTAGATGGAAAAGGTGGGTGGCCACTGATATCCACCTAGATCAATCCTCCCTCCTTAGGAAGCAATGGTCTCCATTGCGTTGAGTTACCGGGGGAGAGGGAAAAGTGTTTGTTGAATCTGCATCTTAGTGCGCTGCTTGCCTTGTTGAAGACATCGTGCTGCTCAGTTTGTGGAAGTCTGTCACGAACATGTTGAGGCTGAGGCTGTTCAAAAAGTTGGGCTACATGAGAGGATGGTGTGCAGAAAGAATCTTTTTTCTTTGCTGCAACCTTGTCGACCTTCTTCTGTTGGATAGAAGGTGCTTGGGGCGAGGTTGTAGTGGTTCCAATGTCCTTTTGTTCCCCTTTTGAACAGATTGTGAAGAAGATGAATTTTGCAATATGAGATACTACCTTGCAACACTTTTTTGGTGGAACAATAGTTAGAACTACCTCTGGTATTCTATAGAGATGACCCCCCAAATTAACAATGACATTGTGGGGTCGAGACTCATAAACAACATGGCGCTTTCACATAAGTGGTTGGCCCAAGAGAACATCACAGACATCTAGTGGGGAAACATCACATAATACCTCATCCTTGAAGGGCTAGATACCATATGAAAATCGACACTATTGGCTGACACGAAGATCTCATCCTTGGCGAAGCCACCCAATGTTGTATGGCTGCGGGTGTGGTGTTGTCGGCAATCCCAACTGTTTGGCGACCTCTGCTAAGATGAGGTTCTTCTGGCTTTCGCTATCAACAATAAAATATAGTGAGGTCTCCTTCACCCACATCTTTGAATGAAAAAGGTGCTCCCCCTCTTCAGGATCTGTTGGTTCTTCTGGTTGAATTGTTGCGGTCGCGATAATAGTAGTGGGGTTTGCATCAATGATCTGTCATTTACCAGTATTTTCAGAATCAGATTCTGAATTAGGTTTTAACTCCTTGCCTTTGATATCAATCACTAATCATTGTTTTGAGCGACATTCATCGATGTTGTGCCAAGGGATTTTGTGGAAATCACACCATTTTCCGATGTCCTTCTTTGTCTTCCCATGACCCTTCTTTTCTTGTGTATTGGAATGGTTCTTTTTCATACTTTGGTTGTTGTGGATTTGCAGAACTGAACTCCCATTTGTTCTGGTGCTTAAATTTATGCTCAATTTTAACAGCATATTGATAAGAAGCACTGAGTGATCAGATGTCCAAAAAATCCATTTCAGTCTAGATGTATCTGTGTAGAGCCCCACGGTATTTCAGAACCAAATGTCACTCGGAGTCTTTGATACCCAACTTGGTGCGCAAGGTATGGAAGGTATTGGTGAACTCCGGAACTTCTTGGCCCCTCTCTTGCCGCAATGTGGTCCATCTCATGTACTAGTCCTCATAGTTGCCAATAGGGTAATACTATTCTTTTACCGCATCCACAAAAAAATGCCAAGTGGGATCGGCCCCATATATTCCAGACTCCTCTATGGAACTTTGCTCCCAGTAAGTTTCCCACTAATGTTTGACATGAGGGAGAGATTTAAGAAGTGAGAAGGTGATATTTTCTTTGTCGAAAAAATTGTGAACAGGGAAATAACCTTCTAGCAGAGTTAACCATTTTTCTAGGCCTTCTACATCTATTTGTCCTTCAAATACAGGAATATCAAAATTAACTTGTACCTTTAAAGGATAGGTGCATCCAAAGTGGCCACTTGATGAAGATGCACCTAATTCTATCGGTAGGCGTTGAAGGATGTGGGAAA
>JASDQU010689133.1:26092-38330 GCA_032191745.1 Picea mariana
AATAGCCACTTAAGACTGCATCTATAAGTTTTCTAATGATTTTGGTTTCATATGAAACATTGGGGTAAATTTAACAAACTATGTATCGTCTATGATTTTAGTCCTAAAAATACTATAATTAGATCAACATAGAGCATAAGTTTGTCTGGCTTTCTTTTAGGTGGGATATCCAACTCCAAACCATAGTTGTTGGGAGAATCCAGAGACAATGGAAACTCCAAGGACTTTGTACAAGAGATATAAATCCACTCTCGAGATAGAAATTAGCATTGGTTGTTGCCTCCATTGTCTTTGTATCCATTGACAGGTCGGTTTAAGACTATTTCTCTTCCAAAATTATATTGTACATGTTAAAAACATGTCATTTGTTTCACAATGAATTATTTTATACCTTCTATGTTGACTTAAATTAATCTATGTGTTTGATGTAGTCAAAGCTTGAGATTCATTCACAAGATCAAGAATCTCACAAGATCAAATAAACCATGAAAACACAGGAGAATGGAAAAATAACTCTTTTTTATTCCTTCTCCATCCTAATTATTACAATCGAAGTTCAACCCCTTATAACTACTATGTGGGATTTTCGAAAACCACTAATTTAGAAAAACAATTTTTTTTTAGAGCCTGAAAAAGTGTCGAAACGATGTCCAATATAAACTAATTTTAGAAAAACAATTATTTTTTTAGGCCCTGAAAGAGTGTTGAAACAATGTCCAATATAATAGATCCTATCGGCACGATAGTGACCTCTTCGAGATGCAAGTCCCCGTAAAATTTCAGCCCAAATGAATAACCGAGACAAAATTTATGACCCTCGAAAAATTCTCGAAAAATCCCTGCATCATTCTCCTCTGGTTGAAAAGAACGCAACTCCTACACGTTATTGTCTTCAAACTGTTTTTATTTAATGGGATCTAGTCTTAGTAAGTCAACCTATGTAAATCTCATACTCTTTGTTTGTGCTACGCCTTCCCATTGGACCAGATATCGGTTGTATTGGCCTTGCCGAGTATGAATGGTCTTCTTATATAAAATTTGTGCAATCTTTCATTTTTTTTGCTTGGAATGGCCTGTTGCCAATCCACCTCTTCCTTACTGTCATCACCCAGATCGTCCCCATGGAAGATATACAAATTAGAAACATTAAACACATGGGAGATATCGAGGTCAGTAGTAAATCGACCTTATAAGCATTGTCATTGATTTTCTTGAGAATCTTGCATGGACCAATTTTCTTATACTTCAATTTGTGGTAGGTTGCTCGAGGAAACCGCTCCTTCCATAAATAAACCATCACCAAATAACCTTTATTGAATACTTGGTATCGTCAGTGAGCATCTTTGATAATTTTGTTCTGTCCATTACTGGCCTGCAATTTTTGTCTCACCTGTTGCTGCAATTAGTGATTGTGTTCTGCAAATACTTCCCCATCATTATTAATCCTATATCCAAGTGGTCATTGCACCAAATCTAGGACACTCATAGGATTTCTATCGTAAAAAACCTGAAATGGAGATTTACCTGTAGATCTATTCACTGAACTATTGTAGACAAATTTCGCTTGGGGCAAAGACAAATGCCACTGCTTGGTATTCTCTCCAACAATGCTATGTAATAAGTTTCCCAAACTATGATTTACCACCTCCGTTTTCCCATCTGTTTGGGGGTGATAGGCACCGTTGAACAGTAATTTAGTCCCCATTGTCTTCCATAAAGTCCTCCAAAAATGACCCAAGAACCGAGTATCTCTATCAGAGGTAATAGTTTTTGGAACCCCGTGCAATCTAAAAATTTCTAAAAAAAAAAATTATGCCACCCTCGATGCATCACTAGTTTTCTTGCAAGCAATGAAATGAGCCATTTTAAAGAACCTATCAACAACCATTAAAATAGAATCATTACCTCATTGTGTGTTTGGGAGCCCCAACATAAAATCCATGCTCAGATCTATACATGGACTTGTGGGCACTGGTAATGGCAAAAACAAACCTGTGTTTTGTGAGTGTCCTTTAGACATTTGACAAATCCGACATCGTGCCACATACTTGGTTATATATTTTTTCATATTCGGCCAATAATACTTATCTTTGATTAAGGCTAGCATCTTATCCTTTTCAAAATTTCCTACCAAAACACTATTGTAAAGGTTGATTATAATATTTTCCCTCGTTGAACCAATTGGGATGCATAGTTGTTTTCCTTTGAAGAGGTAGCCATCTTGCATAAAATATTCATCTTGATCAAGATCCATGTTCCCAACGAATGGATTCTTCAACTGTTCCACAATCTCCCAAAAATCATTAACAAATGCATAGAGATCATTTAATGAAGAAAACCCAATTACATGATTTTCCATGGTTGCAAAAGAACATTGTGTCAACTCAAAGCATCTGCAACTTGATTTTGTTGTCCTGATTTGTTCTTCAAAACAAAGGTGTAGCCTTGTAAGAAAGAGACCCATTTTCATTGTTGCTACCCTACCTTTGCTCTTTTTCAGGAATCACCATTGACCTCTGTGTCATGAGACTCTCCCCCATATTATGTGGGACTTCATATTCAACTCCTTCATTCTTAGCTTGGACCAAGTTCAAAATAGGTTTTTGTCCTTGCTTTGACTCTTGCATGTTATAACTTGGGCATTCAAATTCTCCATGACCCTCTATACCACACCTGAAACACACATATGATCCTTGAGTAATTAATTAATCTTGTATTTCGATAAGGTTCACAACATTCTTGAGTTTGAGTGCAAATTGAAAGTTTATTTAATGTATATATATGCAATTTTCCTCTTGAATTTTTGTATGACACTCATGTAATTTATTGCAGTGATTTCGTTTGGTTGACCAGTAACACAAAACATATGGTGGAGAATGCCCTTTCTATTGTTCATTCTCAGGCTATGATGTATATTTTCCCATCATTATAGATGATTCTATTTTTGAAATCATGTACACATTTTTAACCTCCCATTATTTAAACTACAAAATGAGAAACTTCATGATGTCTTATTATTATTCCTTTGGTAGTACGAGCTCGCATGGGCAACATCATGGCTATATAAAGAAACTGGATTTTCAAATTATAACCAATACATACTCTAGAAGAACTTTTGTACTTCCAATGCATATGAGTTCAACTAGGATCTCAAATGTGTAGGATTTCAAGTCCACATGTCTAGTGTAAGTCGATATCTACATAACAATATCCTTCAAGCCATTCATCTGAGAAAAAGTTTAAGATTGATCACATGACCTTCAACTAACCCACATTATCATAAAACTAATAAAATCGGTAGCTATATTTCTTTGGAGACCAAATTGGAAGTTTACATAAGTCAAGCAAAAGTGTTCCTCTGCTCAGTTCTTCCACAAACTCCTCAATTCAAACATTTTGTGACACCAAGTAATTGAAAGTTTCCCCTCTTATGCTCTGAGTTCCAAAATTAAGCTCCTTGAAAGTGTTTGTATTTGTTGTGCTTGGAGAGGAGGATTGTTGGTGAAAATATACATTATGCTACAAGCACATCATGCCTTACATTAGTGTACAATGACTTACAGTTTTTCTACAAAATATTTGATTAACAACTTGCCAAGCAACAAGTACATATACATAGTATGATATTTTTAATTTTTATTTCTACAAAATATTTGATTAATGAGAACAACAATTTTCCATACTAGTATATCCATTTTAACTTTCTTAGAGTTTAATAGATACAAAGTAACTTAAATCTATGTCAATTTAATTTGTTTTCCTATCATGATAATTTGAAGAAACCAAGTAATCTCTCACACATGCACATCGGAGATGAAACCACCTTGGTTATCTGGACGCAATAAAAAATTAGTTAATGATTGTGTTGTGTTTGATATTGTAAATTACAGGTTGATTGTACGTATTGGATGTTATCACCGAAAAATTTCTCACCACAAATGTAGACAATGGATGAAGAAACAGTTAGCACAAGAACAACATACTACCAATACGTATGGAAGGATTACACTCAGTTTGGAAATACAATCACAAAACTATAGAAAAGTGGTTTTTAAATTCCATGCACATCCAACAAAAGAAGCATGCACACATCCGCGCAGGATAGCACAATGTACAACGCGCACAATGCACGGTCCGTGTGACTAACAGTGAAAAGACCCATGCGGATGCAGAAATGACACATTGATGGTTTTGGTCAGGCTTCAGCCACTTATGGGATGAAGAAAATATCACCCATACCCAAAATCTCCCTAAAATTACACCTGGGGATCACTGAAAGGGATGGCAGGTACCCTCAAAGGCCTGCCATTCACATTGAGAACTAGTTTGGAAAAATATTGCCATCCTCCTATAAATAGAGGGCCATTGTATGCAAAAAATAAGGATTTGAGTATTGTTATGTTGCTCATTTTTATCTTTGAGAATCCATCCTCCTCTTAGAAAACTTTGGGCATCCATAGCAAGTGTTAGAACTCTCCCCTCTTAAGTAGTTCAACACTCTTTTCTTCATTGTTTTCCTTTGTTAGTCATTATTAGTAGAAAGAATACTTTATACTTTGGGACTCAAGAGCCTTCCCGAGGAGGAAGAGGGGACTCATAAGTTTCCATATTTCTCCAAGGTGTATCAATTCAAAAATCGGTTTACTTGGTAGCTATCGCTTATGTTTTCTTTGTGCATCAATTTTAGTTGTTACATGATTAGTTTAAATTTATTTCTTTGTTTATTTGTTTGTTTGTTTTCTATGTTAGTTGAGCCACTTACCAACTAACTCTTTGTTGTGCTTTCTAGATATCCTATCTAGATAGTTAAGGGACCTCCTTTTTCTCACCCTTGTGACAAAAGGAACCCAACAAATTGGCAACCATACTGGGAACCATATTAGGGAACCTTTGATTATAGTGTCATGCCCTTCAGAGTCAAAACTGCAGGGGAAATTTTCCAATGTGCAATGACAAACACCTTCCATGATCTCGCTCACATCATCCTTGCCTACTTGTATGACCTCACAACTCAATCCAAAAAATGTTCCCAACACATAGAGGATCTACGGATCATCTTTGAACACTACCAGAAGTACAACATATGGCTAAATCCACTTAAATGTGTCTTTTGCATCACTATAGGCCGCTTTTTTGGATTCATCATATCCCAACAAGGAATTACTGTAGATCCCCTCAAAGTCTAGGCCATCAATGAAATTCCTCCTCCTAAGAATTTATTCCAATTACAGAGCCTCCAACGCAAAGCTAATTTCTTGAAGTGTTTCATACCTGACTATGCCATTTGAGACCATGGCTTCTTGTGATTGCTTCAATGCGACATTTGATTTCACTGGGACCACCATGCCCAAGCCACCTTTGATTCACTCAAAGAGGAACTCATCAAATCCCCTTTAGTCAGTGCCCCAAACTATGATAGGGATTACATACTCTACTTATCGGCCTGCAATGTTTCCATCGTCGAAATCCTCGTTTAGGTTGATGATGACCAACACGAGCATGTCATATATTATATCAGCAAAAACCTCTCAGGGACACCACTCAAGTACAACCATGAGGAGAAGCTCACACTCACTATTTTCCTCGCTATCCAAAAGTTGTGCCACTATATCTTTCTCCACACCACCAAATTTGTGGAATATTCCAACCCCATGCACTACCTCTTAAGTTGTCACCATACCAATGGAAAATTCACTTGTTGGATCGTTATTCTTCAAGAATACAACCTAGAATTCAGCACCCCCAAGAGTAAGAAATCCCATTTTCTTGTTGAGCTTCTCATCGACTTTCCATCCAAATCCTTGGACCCCTCGGTCAATGAGGATTTCCCAGATGAGAATTTATTCCTCAAATCATCCATGGACCCCTGGTACAACAATATTTTGGTCTACCTCTGCACTCAAAAATTTGGCCCACACTTGTCTCGGGACAATCGTCGTCGCATTCGACATCAAGCCTCGCATTACCTCCTTATAGGAGATGTCATTTATTGTAGAGGTGTTTATATCATCCTTCGACGATGTCTCGCCCTTGAGGAAGCAGAAAAAGTCCCAATGATTGACACAATGGCGCATGCAGAGGTCACCTATTGGGCATGTCTACATCCCAAAAAATCATACGACCATGTTACTTTTGGCCTACCTTGTTTCATGACTGTGTCCATGCCATAAAAAGGTGCAACAAATGTCGGTTATATGCCCATAAGGCTCAAGCACCTCCTGCCCTCCTACACCCATTCATCACAACGGGCCCCTTTTGTAAATGGGGCATTGATTTCATGACATGTAATCCTCCATCCAATAATGGACACAAGTACATCATAGTATTCATGAAATACTTAATGAAATGGGTCGAAGATATGCCCACATTCAACAATACATCCAAAACATCGACACGCTTCTTCTTTAACCATGTCATTTCTCGCTTTGGTGTTCTTTTGCAGTTAGTCTATGACCACGGTAAACACTTTAAAAATGAATTATTTGCATAGCTCTCCACCAAACTAGGCTTCACCCATGAATTTGCCTCACCATATTACTCGCAATCTAATGTCCAAGTCGAATTCGTCAACAAAGTCTTAAAAACCATGCTCCAGTGCATAGTCGACAAAAATAAGACCAACTGGCACCACATGCTTTTCTTCGCCCTATGGGCATATCGGAGAACTATAAAAAAAACCACTAGTTTCACCCCCTTCCATTTAGTCCATGGCATCGATTATGTACTCCCCATCGAGTGTAAATTGCCGACATTGCGCATTGTAATTGATCTCTTTCCCAACACACTGTCCCTCGAGCAACGATTATTATTTCTTGAGTCCCTCGATGAAGATCGATGGGCCTCATTATAGAATAAAAAAGTAGCTAAAAAGTAGACCAAAGCCACTTTCGACCGCCAAGTCAACCTTTGGTCATTTATCGAAAGCGACCTTGTGCTAACCTACGATATCTCTCGCGATACCCTCGACCACATAAAATTTGAGTCTATATGGCGGGGACCCTATATCATCCATCATTTCCTTACTAAGGGAGCCTACATATTGGGCCACCCTGAAGGAGCTACTCTCAGGGACCCAGTCAACGGGTTATACTTGAAGAAGTTCTACTACTGACCGTAACCATTTTACCTTAGGTTTTTCTTGCTTTCCTAGTTGTTTTTATCCTTTTTTTGGATATAGCTCTCTCACTATGCAAGCCTAACCCTGTGTCTTTATTTTCGACAGATGAATCCTTCGTACACCTATCACAGTGGGTATGCGGACGAAGCCAGTCGTTGGACCAAAAATTGCACCTCAGCAGCATGGGCCATTTACACTCCCAACCATGTGTTGATCCATTCCAGCGGCATATGCCTTGGACCTGCCACCAATAACCAAGAGGAATATGTAGTCTTCATTGGTATCCTCTCTGAGGTAGTCACCTTCGTATTCGTCACCTCAATGTCCTCTTAGATTCCCATCTCATCGTCCACCACCTTAACAATGTGTATCGTTCCTGTGATCCATGTCTTTACACAAGTACCTACAAGTCAAACTTTTGCAACAAAATTTTGATTCAATCACATTTACTGATATTTCTAAGAACCATAACCAGATGGAAGATAACATAGCTAATCATGTACTAGATTGGCATTTATCACATTAACATACATATTACATTCATCCATCATCAGATAAAACAAGAATACATAGAGTATCATAAAAACACATCAAATATATAAACACATATCCCAAAAGGTCTACTCATATATATAGATCGATCATGTCCAAAAAATGTGTGTTTGATGCAAAAATAAGTACATATACATATGTCTTAGCTCCATGGCTAGGCCCTCTCAAAACCTCATTCTATACAAAAAGGGGATTTCATCGACTCCTACATAGTATACAAAATCAGGACCATATTGTATAAGGTAATCCTCCCATCTAGGGTGACCCTAACTGGGGTACATCACCACTAGCTGGAGGATCTCCCCCAGAAGGAATATCCACCACCGGGATCCATCCCATCATAGCAGCTCCCACGATTGTTGCTCGAAGAATCAAGGACCACCAATGTGGGTCCCCACCAATGCACTACTCCAGGACACCCTCATCCCAGATCTGAGTCCATAAACCCTCAAGAACCTCGTCCAATACACCCTCGAAGTGCCACCTCATATCCTCCATATCTTAGTCATGTTCCTCGGGCTCATCCATTCCACGACCCTCTACTGATCCCGCCCCCACTGCATGCGAGAGGCCTACCCCTAGGTCATCATACTTACGGTGCCTCCTAGCTCGCCCCTCCTCAAACTACTCATCCACCATCCCCTATGCTACATATTCCTCCTATCCATTGGGTCCCACATCTACATATCCAAACTAACAAAGGTGTATCGGTACTAGATATATACAAATATATAAAATCAAAAGACAAGTACAAATACAGAAATATAACAAACTCACATATATCATCCCATTCCTCACCCCGCAGTAGGAATATATCTAGATGGTATCGAAAATCGATCCCATGGTATGGAAAGTCATAGAAAACCTAGAGGGTCTGCCACCAGACCTACTCGAACATAGGGGTGAAATAGTGCCCCATGACACCTCCCCCCTGACGGGGCAACAACTCTATCCATCTCATCAATCTTGGATCCCACATCATCGACCCAAAATAGCCTGAGGTAATAACAGTACTACCTTCTCAAACATGAAATCACACAGCACAAATCCAAAGGTAAAATCCTCGCCTCTTGCCACTACACAATGGTCTAACTATGCCACCATGCAGGCATGCATCACTCGGGCCCAAGAAAACATTCGAACATTCATGGCCTACTCGACGATGACCATGTGAGCACCTGAGATGTGCTAGGTACCAAGTGACCCATACACCTAGACCACCATTGCACAAAAAAACTATAGCTCTAAGGAGTCAATAGAGTTGATGCTGATAGAGCCACCACTCATCACCTCCATCCTGGAATAGTACCGACTGGTCAATTCTCCCACCGTCACCATGGCTAGCATCCTCGACTATGTTGCCAAAGCTTCCACCCAAAATGAGAGCCCCGTAATAAAATAAATATCAATATCTATGGTAATACATAGTTCTCATCCCCGCACTGTGGAACACTGATGATATGACTGCCACGTCCACACTATGAATTCCAGCAAAGGCTCCTGAGTGCAAATTAATGAACATTCGAAAAAACACAGTAAAACATATTGGGCCAGATGTCGTTGGATTTACGCATCTATCCCCACCTCCCTCCTAATAGACTCCCAGTCTCTCTCTCGCCATTGCACTAGCATCCTCTCTTTCTCACTACTCGGAAAATTGCATCCAGTCAACATGCAGTGTGTTAGCTTATCATCAAGAAATATCCCTATCAAGCAACACAAAATTACCCTTTTTTCCCCATGCGACTGTTCCCTTAAAAACCACGCACATCAGCTCGATTGTTCTTTCAACAGTTGTGCACACCCTACGCGACTATCCTCACCACAGTTGCGCACACACACATGATTTTTTATGCCACATTCATGCATCAACCACATGATTGTTAGCCAAACACGCACATTGATGTGTGTGGCTATCATTTATACAGTCCCACACATTTGAGCAGGTTTTACCCCAACAGTTGCGTGCATAACCTAAGTTCGGTCACACGGCTGAACCTGGTAACTCTGTGCACATATCCATGGGTAAATTTGATACAGTCATGCACTTTGCACGGCTCTATCAATTACATCCACACATATGTGAGTGGATATCCCATGGTCTCCCACACAGTCGTACCTACTCACCCATACAAATGATCGTACGACCCTCTGTGCGGACCCCTACCCCCCAAAAAACACACATAAACTATGCATGAGGTTTTGACGGATTACCTAGATCTCTCGCCACCCGAATCCGAACTTGTCTACTCTCCCACGAATCAAAAATTTGCTCACAAAAAACTCTTAGACCTCCACAACAACACGTACAAATGAGGTGGTTATGTGGGCCCCACGCCCATATATACGACCTTTTCCCAAAATTCCTCACTTTCATTATGGAGCATACGAGCTCCATTTCTCAGATCTAATGATCTTCACAATGATACCAAGGGTTCATCATTTCACTCTCGAGCCCCAGAGACCCCTTATCGCGCCCCAGGCATAGGTACACATCACCTACACATTTCAATTATCAAGTACTTCTCAGTATGTTTTTTTTTTGGATATATTTCATGTTGGGTATTCGGTTTTGTCTTTGTAGGTACTCCTTCATGGTCACTCCTATAGTGGCCCTTCTATGGTCCTTTTAGGTATATGTCCCTAACTGGCATTTCATTCCACCTGCCAAGCATAATTGCATTTACCAGCTACACCCTCGGACATTTACCGTTGTATCTTATTCACCCCGCTCTGTAGTACCGTCACCTCTATTTTTTCATTTCCAGTACTCACACCCAGTAGCATTCTCCCCCACATGATTTGTCCCATTAATTTTCTCCCCTTTCACAATGATACTCATGCGGGACATCCCTATTAGAAAAACAGGATCATGGAGCAATAAAATAAAGTAAATGTGGAAATAAAACACAGAAAATACACAATACAATAGAGACACAGATATACGTGGTTCACCCAATGTGGGCTATGTCCACTAGAGAAACTTCCATGTCCTTCCTTTTTATTATCCATCAAAATGAAGGGATACAACCTACAACACACTTGTTGTAACTTCATCTTCTTTCTATCATAGTCTCATCTCTCATAATACAATATTCACCATAATACCCATCCGCAATAAAATTCCCTCATAAAAGAGGGTTTCCTTCTAGGGAAAAAACCCTAAAATAACTTCTACCGTCAGATCTGCAAACTTATAATGAACGGTCCAGATTGACTATGAAATTACAATTTTTTACAAGGCAATGTTTCCTAAAATTTCACTTCGGGGGCACTGCCCCCGAATCCCCCACCAAGGGGGTGCTACAAAAATTGTCGCCACCCCCTCTAGACCCCCTTGGCGACAGTTGTGGGGGAGGGGGGGGGAGATCCCCCCCACACACCTCCTTTAAGGAATGGAGTCCAAGCACAACTAAAACAAACCTCTGAATCAAGAAGATAATCAAGTTCCACAACCAACAATCTCCCACTTGGAGACTGATCACAACAACTCCACTATTTTTGTACTTGTTGGACTATACTCCACCTTGGACCTAGAAAATTTGTCATCTTCACCTTCATGTTTGAAGACCAACTGAAATTGAGCAGGGAATTAGTTTATCCCTAGTTACTCCCTTTGTTAACATGTCTGCAGGATTTTAGCTAGTATGTATATTTTCCAACATCAAATGTCCATCTTCCAAGATGGATCATATGAAATGGTACCTGAGTTGTATATGCTTATTCTTTGAATGGAAGGATGAGTTATTTTCAAGATGAATGGAACTCTCATTGTCACAATACAACCTACTATTCTCCTGCTTCTTTCCCAATTCCTACATAAACCTCTCTAACCAAATAATTTATTTACTAGCCTCTGTATCAACAACATACTCTGCTTTTATTGTTGAAATTTCAACAACCTTTTGTAGTTTTGAAATCCAACTTATTGTTGTTTCACCTATAGTAAATACATACCTTGTGGTGCTCCTCCTGCTATCTTTATAACCTACCATATATGAATCAACATATCCCTGTAGAACAATGTATGAACCTCCAAAACATAATGCATGAGTAGGAGTACCTCTCAAATACTTGAGAATCCACTTTATTGCCTCCTAATGTTCTTTACCTGGATTGTCCATATACATGCTCACAACTCCCACTGCATGTGCAATATCTAGTCTTGAAACCATCGCATACATAAAGCTACCAATTGTTGATGAATAAGGGACCCTGGACATGTATTTTATCTCCTCCTCTGTCTTGGGACACATTTCCTTAGTTAATTTTAAATGGTTGTCCAAATGTGTACAAACTAGTTTTTCATTCTGCATTCTAAACCTCTCCAACACCTTCTCTATGTACTCACCCTGAGACAATGTCAATTTGCGATTTTTCTTGTCTCTTTTTATTCTCATACCATGGATTTTCTTTGCAGCACCCAAATCCTTCATTGCAAATTTGTAAGTTTTAAACCTATGAAGTAAAGAAATGCATATATATTCTTAAGCAAAATAGAATTTAATCAATGGCTCATACACATAGTACACAAAGATTTATACCGGAAACCCTCAACCAGGGAAAACC
>JASDQU010689134.1:16632-29825 GCA_032191745.1 Picea mariana
TATCTATAAATGTGAGAGGGGTAGGAGGCCTCCCTAAGCATCAAACCCTCCTTCATTTTTCTAGGCCTACAATCCTAACATGATCATGTTGCAAGAAACTATGTGTGTTAGAAGCAAATATGTTGAAATTTTATCTCTTCTGCTTAGAAATTGGAATTTATATTTCTTAAATGCTAATGAAAATTATGGTGGTATTATTACTGCATGGAATCACAATATTATTTTTATCCCGATAATTTCTCTTTCTGCAGGAATTTCTATGGAAGTTGAGGTAAAAGAACTAGGTAAAGTTTTCAAATTTCTTAACTTGTACGGGTCATATCAAGAGCGCAGAACCTACTAGGATAATCTATGAGAACAAGGGATAGTACAAGGTGATAATATCATAATCAAAGGTGATTAAAACCTAACATTGTTACACATTATTTTCGTCACCCTTATGATCGTTAATGATGTAAACCTTTCTGTTGCCTTCAGAAGGGTCAGTGGCCTGAATTCCTGAAGAACTTTTACTAAGAGAAGAAGTTGTATTTTCCTTTGTAAAAACCCTATTAAAGAGGATTTTTCGCAGGCTGCTCTATACATAGGGTGCAGAAATGCCTGATTTTTGCATGCTGCACCATAGCTAGGCTGCAGAGTTTCCGCAGGTTGCTCTATAGCTAGGGTGGGATGACCTTCGTACGTGGGAAAAACGAGCGTCTTCTTGATGCTTCTAGAAGGAGAAGCTTCTATGGTAAGGTGGCCTCTGAATGGTTTGGATCTTACTCGCTTTCATAGTTTAGTGGGATCATGCTAACCTCCTCACCTTATCCTCTTCAAATTATAAAATGAGAGGAGCTCTCATGGAGAGGGTTTGTTGGATTTGGCTTGAGATTTTTAGCTTGGTTAGAGTGGCTTTGAGTTTTTCTTTATGAGGATAGATTGTGAGTAGCTATCAGATCCATGGTCTCAGAATCCTTGGAGCAAGAAGTGTGTGAGAAGCAAGGAACTATTGGAAGAAACCTGACGACATCAAGGCATCTGGTTGTATCTTTCTTCCACATTATTTAATACAGATATACTTTTCTTTCCTATATGAATGATTATTTGTCCATATTGTATGATTCCTTGATCACGTAGATAGTTTCATATCAAATAGACTCTGTTATTCTTGTGTTCATTGGCATGTGTTTATTTGCAGATATTTCTCCATAAGCCTCACAATGGAGCTTGGATTGCATTGGCAAAGTCAGATCTTCAATATTTAAAAGGCATGTTCGAGATCCACTTCTCATTTGATAATTGAAAGCTAAGGAAAGAGTAGTGTATTGTCTTGTTTTGTTCTAGTTTCATAGTGAAGCTAGGGGGATTTATTTGTGTCTGCACTTAACAATTAGCCCGATAACAAAATGGGCAAGCTCTCCCGCTAGAAAGTAAACCCGATGCTGCCCACGTTTTTCTCGTTGATATAGAATCTACCTTGCTAGGGGCCATTCCACCTTCTCCCATGGGACCCCCTCCAAGTAATGAGGCAATCCTTTTTAATCGGGGTGTGCTAACTGGACCTTGTCTTCCCTCTCACATCCCTTTCAAGATTACAATACAAGTTTGTGGTCAGGACGTTCCTTAGACACTGATAGATGAAGACTCATTTGTTAGTATTTTGTCCTCTATTGCTTGGCAAGCTTTGGGTTATCCTCCACTTGTGCCGGTTAACCAGACTCTGTTAACTTAATAGAAGAACTAGTCACCCTTTAGGGATCCTTCCTCAGTTTCCTGTAACTTTGGGAGGGAAAACTGTCATTATTGATGTCATGGTAGTCCAAGACCCCTTGGATTTCGATTTAATCCTTGGGAGAGATTATGTCTATGCCATGAAAGCTATTGTGTCCACTCTTTTTTGTGTKATATCTTTCTCGCATGATGGAAGAGTTGTGACCATTAATMAAMTTTCATTTGTTGGTCTTGACTTGACCTCAATGACTTCCCTAAACGGTTCGTATATGTAGACGGTATCACCCCCTCCATAGGTCAATTATGTGGCATTGTCTCCGATGAATTCAACTTCCGATGACTTGGATCTGGTAGTTGACATGGTGATCTCTTTGATAGGGATTTTAGAGCTTGATCGCTTTACCCCTATTGCGACCCTCGACATTGTGTCCTTCCAGAGTGTGTCTCTTCCATCCAGTGAAGATCTCTTGGAAGCCATGACCGAGTTTTATCCCTTGACCTGGTGTCCTCCCAAAGCGTTGTCCTCTTGGAAGCCATGATCAAGAAGCGTAGCCTTGAGCATGGTTTTCTGATTTCAAGCTCATTAAAAAATGAAACCAGCTATGAGCATGGTTTTCTGATTTCAAGCTCAACAAAAAATGAAACCAGCTCTGAGCATGGTTTTCTGATTTCAAGCTCGTTAAAAAATGGAACCAGTTGCGAGGATAGCTTTTTCATCTCTGTAGCAAGCTCGTTAAAAAATGAAATAGATATTACGAGCATAGTTCTTGTTTCTGTGTCAAGCTCATTAAAAAATGAAACAAAGGTCTAGGGATTGAACCTGGATTCACGAGCATAGTTCTTCTCCTATGTCAAGCTCGTTAAAAAATGAAACAACTTACCCCTCTCTATTTGAGTCAAGTCTAGTATTTGAAGCTTCATTTCATTCACCTTTGCAGTTGGACGAAACAAAGCTTGGGGGGCAATGCTTCTAGCCTCTGGACTTCATGCTGAAGTTGAGCCCCTAGTTTCTTAAGCTGGGGTCTAAGTACCAACCATCCCTGTATTATGCATTGGGAAGTCCAAGCATAGTTTTCTATGGTTCAAGCTTGTGTAAAAATGAAACCACCTACCTCAAGCATAGTTTCCTCTGGTTCAAGCTTGTGTNGGTTCAATCTTGTGTAAAAATGAAACCAGGTCCAAGCATAGTTTTGTTAAGTTTTAAGCTTGTGAAAAAATAAAATCTATCCCAAGCATAGTTTTGTTTTGTTTTAAAGCTTGCATAAAAATGAAAACAATCCCGAGCTTAGTCTTTTTTTTTTCTCATGCTCGTAAATACATGAGAATAAGTTACCGAGCTTAGTATTTGTTCTCTCTCATGCTCGTGAATACCTAAGAATGTAACCGAGTAAACTTTTATCACTTTTTGGGACTCGTAAAGGTTATACGAAAAAGGAACCCCCTGGAGTTCCCTTTAAGCTCTTTTTAGACTCTCTAAACATGAAAATATTGTCGAACGATCTTGTTCTTTTCACGCTCGTTAAATTATTTGAAGAAAACGTCTGTTGAGCGGTAGTTTATCTCTTTTTTGGTCTCATCAGACTACTCGACGAAAAAGGTATTGAGAGAGTTCTCTGTAAGTATTTTTCAGACTCTCTAAACATGAAAAACCCTCGAGTTTTCTTTCTTTGGACTCGTAAAACAAACATCGAAATACCCATATGGGACCAAACCACTCCTTCCTAGGGTTCGTTGAACATACTCCGAGGGACTCATCCAAAGGATGAGCTTACATTTCAAGCATATGTTATCCTCCTCAAGCTTGTGTAAAAATAAAGAGGTACTCACCAGAAATGGTGGGGAAAAAATTTGGAAAGAAATGTATCTAAAACTGTATTCTATGGAAGAGTCGCTTCTGAACATGACACCCGTTCACTCACTTTGTGTCTAGGTTGGAAAATCCGCTTGTCTCTTGATCATACCCCTTTCTAAGATTACAAATTGGTCTGTGATCCCTGTTGTTGAGTCAGTGTTTCTAAGACAGTTGTCGTGTCATCAATATGTTCACAGAGAAGTTCAACCCGGAAATCCTTATATTGCTACAGTCCTTAAGCCTTTTATTGCATTGAACATCCCTGAGCCAGTCCTGAATCAGTTTTTACTCTGATCTACTCCAAATCTTGTTACCCGTTTCGTGTCATTGATGGGGGATACATTAAGGCCCTTCTGTGACGAGTCTTTTTCTGTCGACTTCAACTCATTATCCAGGAATTAGACTTAGAAACTCATTGGTACCTTGTAACTTGCATGCCTCAATGGTAGGTTTCCTTGCTTTCGACAATGGGTTTTCATTATCGACCCCTGATCGAAAGATTCCGCCGAGTGTGTTCGACCTTAGCTCATTAATTCACATTTGTTGGATTGTACTAGAGTACCTTGGGAGTCATTGTCACTAATGGTGATTTCCATCGCACTTGTTAACGATATACACTAATGACCGATAATCAAGTGGTTTCTACCATGTTCGACTTCAGCACATCTATTCACATGGTTAGATTCGTACTATAGAGTGGTGGAGATGAAGACCCTGAATCTTTTCTGACAGATTCAGGTTGCGTTGGAGTATATTCAGTTTGTACCGTTGCATAGATCCACATTGTATGTCTTGTGGCTATGTTCAAATTTGAGTCTTTAACACATAGATCCACAATGTGTTTTTGGTGGCTATGTTCAGATTTGAGTGATAATGGCATGGATCCATAGTGTATGTTTGGTGGCCATGACCTGTATTACTTGACATGGATCTTTGCATGCCGACATTTATGCTTTGAGTCATTTGTATTCTGAGTATGGGAATGCCTACCTCAGTGATGATATATTATTGTATTGTATTTCCTTGTTTGTTGGCAGGTTTTCGACCGACTGTTCCTTGTTCCCTACGCACACTCGACAAAGTATTTCAACTATCACTTTGTTCTAACTTCAAACTTTGGGGGGATATCTGTTAAACATTATTTTCATCACCTTTATGATCATTAATGATGTAAACCTATATGTTTCCTTCAGAAGGGTCAATGGCCTGAATTCCCGAAGAAAGAAGGGAGAAGAACTTTTACTAAGAGAAGAAGTTGTATTTTCCTTTGTACAAACCCTATTAAAAAGGATTTCCATAGGTTGCTCTATACATAGGGTGTGAAAATGCTTGGTTTCCACATGCTGCACCATAGCTAGGTTGTGGAGTTTCCACATGTTTCTCTATAGCTAGGGTGCGGTGGCCTTCGCACTTGCGAAAAACGAGCATCTTCTCGATGCTTCTAGAAGGAGAAGCTTCTATGGTGAGGTGGCCTCCGAACGGTTTGGATCTTACTTGCTTTCATGATTTAGTGGGATCATCCTAACCTCCTCACCTTATCCTCTTCAACTTATAAAAGGAGAGGAGCTCTCATGGAGAGCGTTAGTTGGATTTGGCTTGAGATTGTTAGCTTGGTTAGAGTGGCTTTGAGCTTTGCTTTGTGATGATAGATTGTGAGTAGCTATCAGATCCATGGTCTCAGAATCCTTGGAGCAAGAAGTGTGTGGGAAGAAAGGAACGGTTGGAAGAAACCTGACAACATCAAGGCATCTGGTTGTATCTTTCTTCCACATTCTTTAATAGAGATATACTTTTCTTTCCTATATGAATGATTATTTGTCTGTATTGTATGATTCCTTGATCACGTACATAGTTTCATATCAAATAGACTATGTTATTCTTGTCTTTGTTGGCATGTGTTTATTTGCAGATATTTCTCCATAAGCCTCGCGACGGAGCTTGGATTGCATTGGCGAAGTCAGATCTTCAATATCTAAAAGGCATGTTGTAGATCCATTTCTCATTTGATAATTGAAAGCTAAGGAAAGAGTAGTGTACTGTCTTGTTTTGTAGTGAATCTAGGGGGATTGATTTGTGTCTTCACTTAACAATTAGCCCGTTAACAAACATTGAATGATCGTGAAGTTTGGGGTGAGTTGTTTAGGCCCAATTATTTGGGGCAGTATTTTACGTCCTTATTAGAGGAGGCAGATCTTTTGGATATTGTTCATGTAAAGCTAGTCTTGACCTGGAGCGATGCTTGAAGAGAAGTTGTGGCCATATGTAAACCTCTTGACGTACTTTTATTGGCAGAAAGAGTGATTGACGAGGCACATCGTTTCAAATCCTAGGTTTGGATAAGCGATGGATAAGTGATTGATTGATGACCCTCTCTCCTTGGATTTAGCCATGAAACAATTTTCAAAGAACCTTTGAGTGATTAAAAAGTTAGTTGGAAGATGGGATAAAACTAAAAGGGAGGCCATGAAAGCCGAATTGTCAGATATGGAGAAGGAATTAGAATGTGTTTTGGAAATATAAGATCATGGAATTATTTCAGAAAAGGATCTTGACCATATGAAGGACTTGGAAGAGAAGAAAAAAATTCTATTGGACATGGAGGAAAATACTTGGCGTCTCAGAAGTCATGCTACCTAACTGGCTGAAGGAGACAATAATATAAAGTTTTTCATAAATATGTGAATCACAAGGAATCTATGAATACTATCTGGGAGATTGCTCGAAGGTATGGTTCACGAGTCTCCTCATTCAAGGTTATAGAAGAGGCAGGTAAGGATTTTTTTTCTGACACTATTCAAACAACCTGATATTGCCTATATAGTGGAGCAAATGCAAACCACCAAGCTGTTTTCTCAGTATTTCGATGACAAGATGAATGATAACACAAAAGTTGTAGTTTTGGTGGAAGAATTGCAAGTGGTAATCTTGTCTTTTAAGCAAGATAAGAGTCCATTCCTCGACGATTACATAGTGGACTTTTATATTTCCTTTTTTGACCTTCTAAAAGATGATTTGCAAAGGGTGGTGGAGGATCCATGCAGTCAGGTCAGATGATGGGAGCTTTAAATTCAACCTTCCTAACCTTGATTCTCAAGAAAAATGACCCTTGTTCCTTTAAGGATTATAGACCTATATCCTTGTGTAACGTGGTTTACAAAGTCATAGCTAAAATTATAGCTAATAGGCTAAGAGGTTGTCTGGTGCAGCATATCTCGGAGCAACACTTCAGTTTTTTATTTAAATGACAGATTCATGATGCTGTAGGTAATGATCAGGAGGGATTACATTCCTTAAAACTTAACAATATCTCAGCTGCAGTTATGAAGCTTGACCTTTCTAAGGCCTATGACAGGGTGGATTGAACTTTTCTAAGATTGGTCTTATCTCAGGTAGGATTGATATTGTCAATGATGAATTGGATAATGGGTTGTGTATCCTCAACCAATTTTATAGTACTCATTAATGACTCCCCTTCGACCTTCTTCAGATCATCCAGAGAATTGCACCAAGGTTTCCCTTTGTCTCCTTTTTTATTCTTATTTATTGCATAAGGTCTCAGTAGATTGATAATCTAAGCAAAGGAGGATGGGAACATCCGAGGCATAAAGGTAGCAGATTTTTTTTTAATGCACTTACTATTTGTGGATGATGTATTGATTTTTTGGGACGGTGTCTTATGAGTTTGGAAGGCTTATAGAAGGGTTCTCAATACCTACTATCTAGCCACTGGGATGGATATTAACCCTGACAAATCATCCTTGATGACAAATGAATTAGATATAGATACAAAAGCTCAGATCAAACATTTGTTTCCTTTCAATTTGGGTCCTTTAAATAGAGGAATCAAGTACCTCAGGTTCTTTTTAAAACCGAGTTATTATATAAGGGCACATTGGATGTGCATTTATAGGAAAGTAGAAGACAAAATAGCTTGTTGTTGTTATAAATGGATGACCTTGGGAGGTAGAATCACACTGATTACTGTATTCCTCTAAAGCATCCTTGTATATTGGTTATCATTGGCCCACTTCCCTAAGTGCATTCTCGATAAAAATAAATAAAAATGCTTCAATTTTTTTTTTTATGGTGGGAAAATAAGCAAAAGGAAGGTGTGCCTTTGGTTAAGTGAAGCTCTATAGCCAAACCAAAGGAAGCGAGAGGTAAATATTTATTTGTTCGGGCAAGCCCTAACAACTAAAATCCTTTGGAGATTATTATTCAATAATGACTTATGGGGTAAGATTATGTGTCACAAATATACAAGGGATCATACACCTAAATCTTGGATCTGCTCAAAGAGCCATTTTACGAAGGGTGCATCAAATGTTTGGAAATGGTTGTTAAAGGATGGCCCGCTTGTTAGAAAGTGGACAAAATCGAAAATTGGCAGGGGAGTCAAGGTGCATCTAGGCCTTGATCCTTGGGTAGGAGCACCTAGATATTATCAGCTATGCAATGGCCAGGTTCAAACCCTGAAGGCTAAAGGTATTACAACTATTATAGATGTTGGAATCATGGGCACTTTTCTAGGTTGGATACAGTCGTGGCTCAGTGCAAAGAATCTTGACCTTCATGACGAGGAAGCTCAAGAATGGAGTAACTATGTGAGCCTTCTCCAACATAGTGCAATATCTCTGCAAGATGTTGAGGATGAGTTGGTGTGGTTGTGGAACAAATCATGTGGATCTTTAACTACAAAATTGGGCTATGAGGCCCTAATATCAGATGAAATACCAAGAGAAAAATGTTGGTGGTGGGGAACAATTTGGAAGGTGGATTTTCCATTGAAGATTCGGTTATTCACTTGGCTACCACTTTCAAATTAAATATTAACATGGGATAATGGACATAAGAGGGCTTGACAGGGTCCAAGCTGGTGCATACTATGCACAAATGCCATAGAATCTGTGCAACACTTATTTATCTCCTGTCTATATTCACAACCTATGTGGTAGGATGTATTAGTCTCCCTTACTTGCCTCGAGCAGTGGGTTCGATATTTTTTGTTGAGTTTTTTGAAGATTGGTTCAATAATGCAATTCTTAAGAGTTTTAGAAGTCTTCCTTTCTATACTTTTTGGAACATCTAGTTGGAGCGAAACAAGAGAACCTTTGATAAAAAAATCTAATTTTTTCATCCCTGGTTGCTTCTAATATAAAGTTTTTTTTAGGGAAAATAAAAAGGACCCTAAATTAAAGGCAACAAAGAAACTTAAAGAGTTGATTATAAATCAGGAAGTAGCTTGGGGTTTCTCCAATGGAGCAAGCCAAGGGACATTAGTGGTGATGATTACATCTATGTGGGACATTCTCTAGCTTACAAACCTGTGAGATGTTGACCATTGTAGTTATGTGAGACTTTCTCCAGCTTACAAACCTGAGAGAAAGCCTCTAATAAGGGTGTGTGGTTCCTATCTGAGACAAATCTGGAACGTAGAGATGATCTCCTCCATTTAGAGAGTTTAGAAGAACTCCATATGATTCTCCTGTGAGAAAGACGATCTGCAGAGTTGGACGTGCCTGTGGTTGAGCACAAGGTGAACGTGTGAAATCCCAAAGTGTTGGGTGGAATGTCATGAGAACAGAAATGAAGATGATGTATTGGCCTCCTCTAAGAAGAAGAGTTGACGAGAAAATCCATATGACTCTCCTGTGTAATGCAATGGGAAAGAAGATCTGTTGAGTGGATGTGCCTCTGGACGAGCACATGTGAACTTGTGAAGAAGTGGTTCTTCTATGTAATGCAATGAGCCAGAGACATGGAAATCCCTATGGATGTGCCCCTAGTGGATGAGAACTAGTGGGTGTATAACATCCCTTGCTATATTGTTCAATAGTCAGACCTGCCTGTAACCCTAATTGTAATGTAAAGGGTACAGGTCGGCCCCACCTTAATGTGACTGGTAATCAATGTAAACGATAATTAATTTGGTTAATATTAATTATATTATAAGCTATTGAGGTTAGCCCTATTGTGCCAATAGACACTTCTGTTGACAGGTTTAGGTTAGTATAAGTAAAGGTAAATTTCCCATTGAGGAAACATATCTTTCAAGTGAGTTTGGAAATTTCAGCAAGTACACCTACTTGGGAAAAGTGTGCACCTCTCTTGGGCGCTAGTCTTCTAGGGTTTGAGCACCCTCTTCTATGCTAGGTTTTCTTGGTGGTGAAGGTCTTCCTCTTGAAGAATGTAACAAAGGATTTGGATGGGTTTTCTTCCCTTGTTGAGAAGGGTTTCCCAGAATACTTCTTGTGTTCTTGTGCATGGTGCTTCTTCTTGTGATCTTGGTTGCTGCATTTTTAATGGTTATGGTTAAATGATAAAAATGGAATGAACTTCATGCTCAACCTTTCTAATTGAAAAATAAACATGGTATCAAAGATTAGGTCTTGAAAGAACCCATTGCACGATCATCTACCAAGTCTCCTCCCCTTTTTGCAGAACCGTACGACCCTCCTAGAGTTTCCAGAAAATTTCGCACGACCCTCCTTTCTGTGGTGTTCTAGCCCTTAATACTTGGACATTGGGGATATCTTTGGCATAGAAGAGTACGAACTCCTCCAACACACCTCCATAATCTCTTAAAATTAAATTCCAAGAATTTTATGTTTTTGGCCCTAGGGTTTCTAGGGTGCCGAAATTTCCTACAGAATATTAATCTTAGATTTCTGAAGAAACATTTTTCTTAAATCAACAAGCATCTCTGTGACACTACAAAGTTGATTGTTGGGACTCATAATACCAACATAATATAAGGTTACTAATTCAATCCTAATCATTAAGTTTTCAAAATCTAGTTGGCGAGAGTTTGAAGAAACCAATCAAATGAAGAATATAGCCTTAGTGGAAGATAGGCTTGATGGAGCAAGCAACTTCAGCTCCTGGAAATCAAGGCTTCAGGTCACCCTTGAAGAAGATGACCTCTTGGACATGGTAACTAAAACCTTACCAGACACAACTACAGATGTAGAAAAGAATAAGAAAGGAAGAATATGTCAGAGGAAGAAAATTAATCATCTACTCAGTAAGAGATCATCTCTTACCTCGTATTGCCAACCCAAAGACAACCTATGATATGTATGAAGCATTAAAATAAATATTTGAGAGTGACAACACCCTCAATGCTCTTACCTTGAAGAGCCAACTTCAAAGTACTAAGATGATGAAAGGTGAAACAGTTGCCATCTTCTTTATGAAGATATCAGAGATTAAAGAACAACTAGAGACCATTGGAGAAATCATGTCTGATAGAGAACTTGTCTTAACCATTCTCAATTACCTTCTAAAAATGTGGGAGCCTTTCCTTTACAGTATGAGTGGAAGAGAATATCCACCAACTTTTGATCGTCTATGGATAGATTGTACTCAAGAAGAACTTAGACTTAGAAATAGAGGAGTGGAATATTCCTCAGAACAAAATCATGCTCTTGCACTTCATACAAAGAAAGGACGAAAATTCAAAAGAAATTTCAGGCTAACATTTAAAGATGAAAAGTCTTCATCAAATCCAGGATATCAAAGAAGAGATGTTTTAGAAATTCAGTGCTTCAGATGTGACAAATATGGACACTATGCAAGAAACTGTCCAACTAGGAAGAATGGAAGACAATATGCTTCTACCGCTGACATTGATCCAGATTTGCCTCAAAAGAATGAAGAGAAGAGAGAAGAGAAGTACTTCCTCTAAAAACTAAAGCATGACTACAAACAAGGTAAATCAATTGATTTCTATTTTATAGTTGATTGGATTTTTGAATAAATGAAGGATATTATCCCTAGTATGGGAGCCCTCAAAGACTTGGACCATATCCCTGGTACGAGAGTCCAAACCATATTTAAATGATTATTAAGTGAGAACAAGCAGAGATGTTGTCCTTAAAGAAAGAGATACCCATTCAAGAAACCTAGAGAATCTCAAATGGAGATTGACAGTGAGACATTACCTTCTCCCTCCTTAGCAGCTCAGAGGGAGACAAACATTATTCCAACTATTCCAATTGCTCCAATTGATATAACCAGAGATATTACAGGTGGGCATAAAAGGCATGCCCAGGATCTGCAAAACAGTGCTAGAAGACAGAGAGACACACAAGTCCCTCAAGGGACACCTTGAGAAAGCAAAAGAGTTTTGAAAACTATCCTTTAGTCATGGGCCATTTCATTGAAGAAACAAAAGGAAAAATAAATATGGCAAGATGCCATAACAAAAGAATACCGGTATATATTAAAGAATGATGTATAAGAAATTATTCAGAAATCAAAAGGGAAATCTGTGAAAACTTCCGAGTAAAGAAAGCGTGCAGTTAACATGGAAGTGCAAGAAATGCAAAAAAAACAAACTAGAAGACTCTCACAAATAGAGGGAGTTGTCTATGATGAGACATTTGATTCAATGGGACCATTACATTTCCATCCATAATACCATCCATGAGCTAGAAACATTATCAAATGAATGGATTCTTGATGAGTTTAAATCTCAGCAAAGAGTATTGCTGATCCAAAACCCATATTATTATAGTGTTGGTGACGAGAGCCTGATTTTGATGACTTATTCATAAATCCTTGTTGTTAGATACAAGAAATCCTTGACTTTTGAATTCGAGATGAAGAATCTAAGTATGATGCACTACTTCTTGGGACAAGAAGTATAAAAAAAGACCGATGAGATTCTCCTAGGTCAAGGAAATACACAGTGAAAATATTAAAAGAAGTTCAGTATGACAGAATGCAAAATCCACCGTGATAGATTGAAAGAAAAAGATTGATGATGATTCAAATGAGATTGATCCACAACTGATTGGATCACTGATGTATCTGGTTAACACCAGATTTGATTCATGCAATGCAGTGAATGTGCTTAGTCATTTCATGAGTCAACCAAAACAGACTCACCAGATAACAACAAAACATGTATTGAGATATATACGAGGCACAGTTGGATATGGCTTGAGCCTATAGTGTGAACTTGAGTTTGCAGGATATGCTGAGTCAGAATGAGCAGAAAGTACAGTGGACCAAAAGATCACATCTGGTTGTTGTTCTACCGTGAAGTTTGTCATGGTTTCCTGATGCAGTAAGAAACAAAACTCTATGGCCTTTAGTACTACAGAGGCAGAGCATATAGCATCAAGTGTGCGAAGCAATGTGACTTCACAAGATTCTGACAGATATACTTGACCATGAGATGGATCCTATGATGATAACCAAGAGCTGTGTGTAAATCTCCTTGAGAACCTAGTATATAATGATGGATCGAAAAACGAAGAGATGTATCCTTATATCAAAGATATGATGCCGAAGAAAACCGTACATATGCAGTACCTTTCTACACATGAGCAGATTGCAAACATCTCCGCCAAACTAACTTGGTGAAGAATTCCTCCCTAGTTGAGAGGGAGTGTTGATGACTCCAGCCAAGACAAAGTTCAAAGTACATTCGTGTGAGACTTGTCATGATGAAGAATGCCTCCCTAGCTGAGAGGGAGTGTTGATGATTGCAGCTATGTGAGACGTTCTCCAACTTACAAACCTGTGAGTTGTTGACCATTGTAGCTGTTATCACATTTATTTGTAAAGGGGGTGTTCTCCCTAAGAAATTGACCCCTTGGTGAAAAAATGGAAAGAAGCG